>JALPQI010006981.1:0-64670 GCA_025490895.1 Thaumatotibia leucotreta | reverse complement strand
ATATTTAAGACTTCGGTTTCTATTTCTATGGAGGCCGATTTTCAGCCCACCGTGGCTACGTATTGCTGAAAAATTCATGGCTGAAATAAAGGAAGTATTACTGAAGGATATTGACGACCATTTTTCACTTAATAAATTGTCGTGGCTCTAAGTATATAAAATAACATAGCATTCACAAGAAACAAAATTATAATAAGTGTAAAAGATTAAGAGAATTATAATAATTAGTATAACAAGATTTAATATTGTAAATTTAAAATAATATGAGTTTATATCGTGAAAAATGGAATCAAAAGCATTCTACATAGGTGCTATTGATACCATCAATAATATCACCGATACATAATATAAATTATGAAAAAATGTTTTGACATTCAATTTTGTTTTTAGTTGTGTTTTTAAAGTAGTGTCATGTTTATTAATTTAAATAACATATCATCATCATCATCATCATATCAGCCGAAAGACGTCCACTGCTGAACATAGGCCTCTCCCAAAGATTGCCACAATGACCGGTCCTGCGCCACCCGCATCCAGCGGACTCCTGCGACCTTCACCAGGTCATCAGTCCACCTTGTGGGGGGGGGGGCCTACCCACGCTACGCCTTCCGGTACGTGGCCGCCACTCAAGAACCTTCCCGCCCCAACGGCCATCGGTTCTACGCGCAATGTGCCCCGCCCACTGCCACTTCAGTTTAGCGATTCGGAGAGCTATTTCGGTTACTTTGGTTCTGCTGCGGATGGTCTCATTTTTAATCCGATCACGCAGAGAAACTCCTAGCATAGCCCTCTCCATTGCCCTTTGGGTGACTTTGAGCCTTCTTATGAGGCCCATTGTAAGCGGCCACGTTTCAGTACCGTATGTCATCACTGGCAACACACACTGATCAAAGACTTTCGTCTTCAAACACTGCGGAATATTGGACGAAAATACTGTGACTGTGTGACTGTGTGACTGTGTCGTAGCTTCCCGAACGCTGCCCAACCGAGTCGGATTCGACGATTGACCTCTTTCTCGAAGTTGGACCTACCTAACTGGATAGTTTGTCCTAGGTATATATATTCGTCTACAACTTCGAGTGTAAAGTCTCCGATTATTACGGGAGTTGGTGCTACATGGGAATTTGACATGACTTTCGTCTTATCCATGTTAATTTTAAGACCAACTCGCTCGGAGGCTTTACTGAGGTCAACGAGCATAGTACTTAAGTCCTCCAAGGTCTCAGCCAAGACTACTATATCGTCAGCGAATCGAAGGTGAGTGAGGTACTCGCCGTTTATGTTGATACCCAGCCTTCTCCAGTCCAGAGTCTTAAAGACATCCTCCAGTGCAGCGGTAAACAGCTTAGGGGAGATGACATCTCCCTGCCTAACTCCTCGCTGCAGCAGAATCGGCTTCGAGCTCTGGTCTTGGAGTCGGACTGACATTGTGGCGCTCTCGTACAAACACTTCAACACCTCGATATAGCGGTAGTCGACTTGGCACCGTTGGAGAGACTGTAGTACAGCCCAGGTTTCGATCGAATCGAAGGCTTTCTCGTAGTTCACAAACGCTAAACAGAGGGGCAGGTTATATTCTTCGGTCTTCTGTATAACCTGGCGAAGCGTATGGATGTGGTCTACGGTACTAAAGCCTCTTCGGAAACCGGCTTGTTCGGGAGGCTGGAAGTCATCAAGCCTGCGTGCAAGACGATTCGTAATGACTCTTGAAAACAGCTTATAGACATGGCTCAGAAGTGATATGGGTCGGTAGTTCTTCAATAAAGCGTTCAATAACATAACATATTTAGTAACATGTTTATTATTAATATTAAATATCACGAATATTTAATATTAATTGCAAATATCCGAAAAATTCGACCAGTGTCCGTTAAGCTGGAGTTGCCGAGTAGTTTAGGCAAAGCCGTGAATGCTGAGGGCGCGGGTTCGAATCCCACCTCAGTAAACAACAGTATTTATTTTTTGTTGTAGGTATGACATCTAATATTTTAATTTATTAGGACATATAATAATTATTTGCGTCCGTTATCTCGTTGGGTCGACGGTATTCGTAAGATTGCGGGATACTTCTGGGTTAGATTGGCTCATGACTGAGATGAGTGGCGTACTAGAAGAGAGGGCTTTTCATTGTGTAGCATGGGAGCTCAGCAGTGGGCGATAAATTGCTGAAATGATGATGAATGATGATGATAATTATTTAAAAAAATGTATCGTCACATATTTACTGGTATGCCCTATTTCAGTCTCGGACAGAAAGCTCGTTGGCTATTGACAGCCTCTAAACCTCGACCCAAATAGTGGAATCTCGGTAAGTCGAACCTCGAAAATCCTAGAAAACAATAAATAACATTCTGTTTATCCCTTTCATAGCTTGAACATGCACTATAATTTGTGAAATAGTAGAGCTATAAGCTTTCAACTTCAATTTCAAAGTGGAAAGCGGTTTCTTATTTGGATGTGAAAACAACTAGAATGATAAATATGGAGTGTCTGACCATTAACGTCACGGAGCGGGTTTGGTCACTTACATAAAAAACAGTGAGTTATTTTTTCAATATGTTGTAATACTTTCACTTGTATAACAAGTTACAAGCTTTTAAAAATGGGCCCTATTCGTAGAATAAGTGATTTGCGTTCCTGTTACCGAGGTTTCACTGCGCCAATACCGCAGCTCAACATAAACGCATTAGGCTTGACAGCCGTCGGATCCATGTTGGATTTATTATATTTCTTCGACAGGCTTTTAAGAGCCGTCGGTCAAACGAAGGGATAACAAATTGTAGCCTTTTATTTAGGCGTTGAGGCGGTAACAATAAAACTCAAAATTGCTTGTCGATCATTTGGCGACAGAGCTTTTTCACTTTTAGCATGATATTAAAAATAACCTTAATTTACTATTTAACGACAATTAAGTACAAAATTTCAATAAAATTTCAGCATTGGTGTTCATTTTATAGCGGATAAGCGATATTACAAGTATAATATGAAAACGCGGATCAAACTTAAATTCCTAAAGATATCGTACTAAATTGTCGTTACGAACCTAACTGATTTTGGGAATTTACCTCCAGCTGCGTCCAAACGCTAGGTAATAGAAGAGCCAGCTGTGGCCTGACAAATTACTTAGGCTGGCGATATGAATTTAACTAACATTATTAATCTTTACATTCCATTGTATCAGTCTCATTTCTTGGAGCGTTCGAATACTCCCGCTTACTCCCTGAAAATTTTCAATAAAAGATTTTAGATATCTGCAACAATATATTCAGCCACAAAAGACGTACAAACTAGACTCTGCAACTGTGCATTATTAAACGTGTTTATTTCGTGCCGTATATTCACCTGTAGGTTTGATTGAAGGGACAGCATCACACGGCGACCTACATTACGTCTACGTATTCGTCTCTCTTTTATTCACATAGTTAGTAAAAGACAGAAAGTTTATGTAACGGAGACAGGTTGTCACACCAAACAAATGCTGCTGCGTGCCTACTGCTTCAACAAGATTAGGTACCGTTATATTTGTAATTTTGTGGACATGCTCTCAACTGTATATAAAATTAGCCGATTGAAAGTAAAATTATGTTTATTTTGCAGAAAACGACAAGTTTTTAGCCTGTGGTGGTAGATAATAATGATTCTGTAATACCACATTTATCTTACTGTAATGATTTTTAATAATTACTGTTTTGATTGGAATGGCTAGACTCGAAACTTATCATAGTAAAATAAGTTACAAATAAAACTTTTGAAAGCATTCTCTAGAATTTAGAAAACTTATAATACTTATGCTTCTGTTGATAAAACTATTAAATTACTATTTACAACAATAACCAATGACTCTTGCAAGTAAGGTCAATTTGAATAAGGCCGTCTGTCAGGAAAGTCCGTCTACCAACTGATTTCCACCCCTAACTCTGTTGACTTTGACTTTGACATATTGATATACTTTGCTTATTCTAGATTTACCTACACTGACCACGATAAGCAGAGATTGGACAAATGTGCGTCATTGTTCGCAATAATATGACTCCAAAGTTGACTAAATGAATAATAAAACGAATAATTCATTGAAAATTGATTTCGAAGCTTTAAGGTGACTATTTATGAAGGTTTTCATAGTTAGCTTTCAATTAGTTAATTTTCTGAAACTGATTAAATGAATAATTATTCAATCAACTTTGGACTTATGTCCATATTATTGCGAACAATGACGCACATTTGTACGATCTCTGACGATAAGTGATCTGTGTATCCAGTGGATATCTGTATATTCGGAATATTTTCCTCTCGAACGAGTTCGGACGCCGTATCTGGGTAAACGATCGCGAAATATTCATAAACATGGTATCTCATCTTGCATTTCCTAACTAAAAATAGAATTGAATCGGTACATCAAGGTTTTAGTAACGAAACTGTTAGGTAACGGAAAGATATTAATTTTACACTAAAGAGAGCTAGTAGAGAACATATTATGTTATCTAGCTAGTTTAGTGAAAAAAAAAAAAATTAAATATATTTATATTCCCTGTTCAATATTGAAACCAATACCTATAAACAGCTTTTTATTCACAAAAGTGGAAAATAATTCAACACTTTTACCTTTTATGAAATGAAATAAAATTTATTCATGACAAGCACAATGGACCTATACACATTTTACAAATAAGCACAAAACAACAGTTTATAAATATTGGATGTCATATACCAAAGAAAAAACGACCAAAATCACATCTGAGGTGGGAATCGAACCCACGTGCCAGCTTTCGCAATTTATAAAGTATTAAGTCGTGTGACTACTGGGTAAAAAATAAAAAGTTCAAATCAATAGTACTTACATTTCGATGCAAAAGCAAAAAAATGTTTTTTCGACGTGGGTGAAAGTTGGAACCCGAGTGAAACGAGGGCGACAATCACCCGAGTTAAAATAGTACATTACGACACAAGTGCGAAAAACATGAAATTCGAAACAAGTGGCGATGTTTTAAATCGACACGAGTAACGAATTTCGTTTTTGCACGTGTCTCTACGACGTTTTTTAGTACAGATGGCCCTCCGAAGTCTTGGACTTGACGTAAAATGACCCACTTCTCGCACTAGAGCCTAAAAAGTACACCATCTGTACTAAAAATAAGTTTTTACACGTGTATCGAACGACTTTCTTCATAACAAGTGCCTTAAAAAGATAAATTAATGCGCGCAAAGCGTGCGCAAAGTTTACTTTTCCGCACTAGTTAGGAAAAATATTTAGTTAATAACTAATTTCAATTTGATACGGCGATACTCGCCCAGCTATCAGCTATCACCGCCGGGCGAGTATCGCCGTATCTCTTTTATTTACACGGGAGATAAAAGGAGTAAAGATACGCAATCTTTTGTTAGTGTTTATAGCCGCTAGTTCATAGCTTAGCATATTTTTGTCTTGTATATCCTTTTACGTTATTTCAAGGGTTAGCTGGAAGAGATCCCTGTTAGGGATAAGTTCGCCTTTGTACATATTCTTGTATTTACTGTTGTTTTGTTTTTACTCTCTGTAAACTTGTTTATGTGCAATAAAGTTATATATACATACATACATACATACAGCTTAGTAGCTCGCTGTGAGAGCAGTGCCTTAGATACGAAAAAAATGCTCGCTAAGTGGTTGCAGCAACGCCACAGGTGGATTCGTCGCTTTGATCAAATGTCTGTTGTTTTATAAGAAACGTTTGAACTATTTCCACGGTAGATGAGTTTGACGTTCTGTGTGTTTTCATTTCCGACGATTTTTCTTGGCGATTGATTTTGGATTGTTTATTTAATCTTGAAATAGATTCAGTCAGTGTTAGACGTAATTTACAGAAGTAATAAGAAAGACGCTCATATAGACGAGAAAAAGAAAAAACAAAAAGAATAATTATTTTCATTCCTTAATAGTAAATAGGTTTGTATTGCTAGCATTCAGGGTAGTCCCAATGATAAATGCTTATAAAAAGAAAATTCTAGATATTTAGGATATGATGTACAGTCGAAGACAAAATAAGGGGTATACAAAAACGTTCAAAAATATGTCCCAGTGCACTCTAATTCTGTGTAATAAGAACGTCGTAACAAATTTATGAACGGATTCTTTCGATACTTATTTTTGCACTTGACTGTAGGTGCAAGATTTTTTCACAATAATGAACGGCATATTTTTGGTGTGTTTACATGAAATGTATATTTATATTTTAACGGCATTTTCTCTAACCCACTGTAAAATAAAAAACCGGCCAAGAGCATGTCGGGCCATGCTCAGTGTAGGGTTCCGTAGTTATTCGAAAACGGCTGGGCCGATTATATTCGAAATAGTTTATTTTAAAGTATTCTAGATATTCATGATTTTTTTTATATTTTTTGGTCCTACGGATCAAAAGTTAGAGGGGGGGGTGACACAATTCTTTCTTCTTCTACAGCGATCATCTCCGAAAATCCACATTTTAGAAAAATACTTCCTTTTAAGACTAAGTTTTTTTAAGAGACCTATTCAATGATACCCACACTATAGGATTACTACAAATAAAAAAAATCATCCCCATTTCAACAGTTGGGAAGGCACTCAAAAAAAAATCTAGTTTTTATTGTACCACTTTGTTGCCATGATTGATATGTTTACCTGCACCAAAAAACAGATTTCTAGTACTGACGGCCACTGAGCTATGCTACGGATAGACGGACAGACGGACATGGCGAAACTATAAGGGTTCCGTTTTTGCCAGTTTGTCTACGGAACCCTAAAAATGATTACAAAAGCATAAAACCGTCACTACCTAGCCATTATTTATAGCTTACATACTAGTCCTACAACTCTAACTTACTTATGTAACTAGTATCACATGAATTTATTCATACTTTCCCAAACTCGGAACTACTATACCACTGAATCACACAAAGGCCTAATTTATGTATTAACGTAACGGCGGTTAGACCCTTGTCCAAGTAACGATTGTAACCTAATATAAGTTACGTAGGAAACTTCCCTAGATTTGTTATTCCGATCACTCATTGTGTGTGCTCTTTTTTAGGATTCCGTACCGTAAAAGTTTGAATAGACCTTGATCTTTGTGGGCATTATTTGTGCATTTCATCTTCATCATCAGTCGTCCACTGCTGGACATAGGCCTTCCGCAATTCGCGCCACCATACTCGGTCCTCAGCTCTCCGCATCCAACCACTTCCCGCCACTTTCTTTAGATCGTTGGTCCATCTGGCGGGAGGGCGGCCCACCGGGCGAGTCGTTCGCGGTCTCCACTCCAAGACTCGTCTGCTCCATCGGCCATCGGCTCTTCGACAAACATGTCCCGCCCACTACCACTTCAGTCTGCTTACCCTCGCTGCTATGTCGGTGACCTTTGTTCTCCGTCGGATATTCTGATTCCGAATTTTGTCCTTCAGAGTAACTCCGAGCATAGCCCTCTCCATTTTTCCTCCCCATCCTTTCGTAAGAGTCCACGTCTCGGCCCCGTAAGTGAGGACTGGAAGGACTTAAGGCACTGAGGCAGTGACGGCTCGAAGATATGACGAAGCTTCCCATATGCCCAGCCCAGCAGCATTCTTCACAAACGAGCTGAAGTGCACGTAGTGGCGCGACCGCAGCTGCTGCACCCTCAGCAAGAGGCCAGTCTTCCGGCGGACATACTCCACCACGTCATCGGGCACTTCACGCTTCGTTTAAAGGGTCCCAACTTATATGTAGGTATGCGGAAACACATGTGCCCGTAAAGAATTCCACTTTTTAATAGTTCGGCATATGAAGAAATTGAGCATATTATGGAAATGACTCCAAAGTTGAATAATAAAACGAATAATTTCTTAAAATTTGATTTTGAAGCTTTAAGGTGGCTATTTGAAAAGGTTTTCATAGTTACCGGTGTCAAGTAGGTAATTTTTTGAGAATGATTAAATGATTAATTATTCAATCAACTTTAGAGTCATGACCATATTATTGCGAACAATGACGCACATTTTTCTGATCTCTGGTAATAATGGAAGAGGTATATGACCATAAGTGTACAAATACAGGGTGATGATGCGATGGAATATTTACCAAATTACAGTTTGCGATTTGTACGAAAGTGCAATATATTGGGGTAGCGAAAGCGAAAGGTAAAAAACTTAGATAAGTCACCTGTTGTATGTAGTAGCGACCAATTTAAATAGACAATACATGTTTAAAATGCGAACACAAATAAAACAGATGCCTGTATATAGGAGCTTCTCTTACCTGTTTCACTTTTATGTCAATAAGTATGTTGGCGTTTGTACGCGGCCTTAGCCTTTTGAATAACTAAAATATTGCTTTCCCTTCAAAACTTCCCGGCAACAATGCCAGACAGGTCAACGACCTCTACCTAGAGTCTATTCGAAAATTGAAGACGTGCCAGATATATGAGCGCGCCTTTCTGGCAGAAGCCTAAACTTTCCGCACAGTCTCTATTACTAATGTACCTATTCTATTTGTCAAACAGTTTCATAACTACATAATCGTTTTCGTCAAATATTGGACGGAAAACTCGTTTGAATTGATGCCAAGCGAAAATGCCCTTAAAATTAATGACACAGAAAGAATGATTTTGCGTGAGTCTGCTGGTAAAATTAATCAAACGAGAATTTTTCAGGTTCGATTATGAATCTTATGGAGTAGAAGATAAGGCGTATTGTTAGGGTTATAAAGTAGGGTTGCCGCTGGCCGGTTTCAATAAAAGTGCATCTTCAGAATGTAGCGGATCGCTGAGGATGGCAGTTGAGCGCCTTATTGAATACAGATAGGGTTGTCACTGGTTGAAATACTTGAGATATTTTGTCAAAAAATTATGTATCTATTACTTACACCAAGTATCTATTACTTACACCAAGAGTCCTCAACGATCAATTGACGTCAGCGATTTTTGTTTGTTTTCCTTTAATATTCTCCGTCATGATAGAGCATCGACCTAATTATCCAACGTACGACAACAGATTGAAAAATAGTTGATTGTACATCAAGGGCATAAAGTGATCCATTTTCGAGGCAATTTTCCAATCCAAACGAGGAATAAAAATAGACATTTATGCTAATGTTGTACACTCTGCTTTTCACTTTGTTTGTGAGGAAAGTAAAACACATTTTCACTGTAAATTATACAACAGAGTTGTCATAAAGCGAAAGAAGAAAAATATATAACCAATACCCGCCAACTCATTTTTATATTTTCAACCTGTGATTAGAGTTTCAGTTGCTCGGTTTTCTGCCAAGTCAAACATTTCGGAGCATTTTTGAACGATAATCGATATCTATTTATTGTGATTTACTCAACTTAATGACAGAAAATACATCATTCTAATATTGTACTTAATATAAATAAAATAATATAAGAAATTTTGTCAGCTGTACTATTTTATTGCAATAAAATTGTGCAATGTTTTAACTGTTCGGCTGTTGGGACCGATTACCTTAGCCTTAGAAAAAAAAAATACTTTTATGCTCTAGACCATAAAATGAAATTTTATGTCGTCTACGCACGACATAAAGGTGCACTTTTTGAACATGAGTAGTAAAAATATAATTGTGAACCTATGATCTGGACAAGACGTTGTTAATATACATATTTTATATGTTTACACAAATGACGAACGTAGTTAGGCACCACAGGAATGAGACATACCGATTTTCGTCCTCAAATATAATTATTAATAATTGTGTATTTGCAATTTTTCCTCAACTTCTTGCTAAGCAACAAATTTGGACGAAAAAAAGAAAGGTTCATGAATCATGATTATGAAAGTCTAAATAAATTGATAATAATTATAAAATTTCACTCTTGCATCAGTTAATTTAAGATGAATTTGCGTATACAGTATGTATTTGATCGTAAAGCAAAGAAAGAAACACATTAATTTTTAGATCATACTAAACAACTTTTACTATGGGGCCAAACTCGAATTCGTGAAAAAAAAAATTACTCTCCCATACAACGTGTTCATGATCACGCAATCAAAATGTATGAAAATGTCCAAATTTTTTTCGTTAATTCGGGTTTGGCCCCATAGTAAAAGTTGTTTAGTATGATCTAAAAATTAATGTGTTTCTTTCTTTGCTTTACGATCAAATACATACTGTATTATGATAACCTTGACTTCATTATTGTAAAACATTTGTATTAATACTAGAGCAACTGTAATGGCATAGGCTTACTTGGAGACATTTTTATCATCTCGTTAATGATTCTGTCACATTCGTACAAGCGCGCCAGTCCGAAAATGACGCATGACATGATAAACATAATACAGAGATTGACATAAACTAGGTACATTTCAAAACAGATTCCCCAAAACGTATTTCCAATTACTAGATTAAACTTCATCTACTGAAATAAATTGCAATCATCCTTCGACCAAAATACTCATACATAACTCTATGCGCATTTATATTGACTGATTTAGACCAATCACGAAGCGCGATAGGATTTGTACAATTTCAAACTAGTTAGGTTATTTACATGGTAACTGCAGTTAATAATAACCATGTCAACTCATTTACATAGTTATGTTATGAACATGATCGGAAAACTACTCTAATATCGTCAGTTGTAGTATGAATTAATGTAACCACCAAATGACGACTTTACAAAGGCACAAAAACGAATTGGACATTTATAAATTATGTTGTATATTTTTAGTTACTTATACTATTGAAATTATGTTTTTCTTATTTGTATTATTTTTATGAGGTCTATTTGTCAGTAAGTTACTAACTGTGACTACAGTTATAGTTCGAGAAATGGCTGGCGCTTACGATAAATATAAAAAAAAATTGAGATACGTTAATAATTTAATGAATCAATTATCGACTTAAATTCCGTGAGTACCTAACCCGTTTGATAAATATTTAAATATGTTTGTGTCTCACGTTAGTTATAATTCTAAAAATAATTTAATGAAAATCATAAAATGTGTTTTTCGTAATTTAGTGTAACTCACAAATTGAAACCGGTTATTGATTACATTAGGAAATACATAATTTTGTACTTACAAATTCGTTCTTACGTTAAAATATTGTCTATGATTTCTTGAAACCTTGACAATACGGTAATAAAAAACATAGAAACTTAATACAATGGCAATTTTTTTGTTAACGTATTCAACATTTTTTCCAGGATATCAATTTATTACATACACCGTTCGATAGAGAAGAAAATATGCAGTCGAACGGTATACTTAACTCAATTTCGTCATTTTGGCGGTTACATTAATTCATATAACAACCGACGAATTAAAAGAAAATCTTCCTTGCTTAACTTATATTATGTACAACGGCCTTAAAAACTTCAGTCAATAGGTAGCGTGAAACCATTTTCTGTGAAAAAATACACTTTTTAATTCATAAACGTTACTTAGAATGGTTACTTTTGTACAAAAAATAATATTGAGTATTTTGGTGGTAACGGTATGCTACGTCGCTGAATTCTATCAAATTTCTGCACCCAACACATATTCAACTGATATTTTCAAAATGATAATAATGAAAACTAAATAAAACTTAAGGCATTCAATTTAGGACGCTTCGTAAAATTTACTGAAATATTAGTACTGTACTTTTAATATCACGAAGTATATTTCTGCAAGTTTGATTGCATTTCTTCGGGGATAGTGGAATACCGCGTAACTACCAAAGCAAATTCAAATATCAAACAATTGGCACTTAAATTGACCCTAATTGAATTTGTTAGTTACATGGTATTGCACTATCCCCGACGATATGTACCATTTTGTTTCATACCAAAGATCAACAGTGTAAACCAAAAATTATTTCAAAACTCGTGACAGCCCTAGATGATTTTACGAGTTTCGTTTTTATGCTGATTGTGTTATGGAAAACACTCGTTTTGAACGAAATTCGCCAGGGACAGACAAATGCATAACAGTCTCAGATATAAGACACGACAATGTGCTCTTAAATATGTAAACACATCTATTGACATTCCTAAAATGTTGCGTAAGGCCATTGAGATAATGAAATATCCAGACTTTAATAGGATAGAAAGAAGCTTTTCTCTACCACCACTCACCAGCTTGGGATCCAGTCGTTCATCTGATAAAGTAATATTTTCTTCGGTTACCGCGAGGATTGCACATGAAATAAAACTATGTAAATGGATAAACTCGCGTATTTTTACTAACTTTAACTTCATTCCGATGTTTCGAACACTTTACAGGGTTCGTGGTCTGCGGATGACTGACAATGAAAGAAATTTGATCCTCCATCCTCCATCCAAATAAGAAAGACAAGTACAAAACTACCCACAAAGAAAAATATACGAAACTACAGACAATACAATTTAAGGGTGGATGTACATACTAAATTTGCAAATTAAACTAGTTATTCATTACAAGTCTTTTCAGAATGAAGAGAAGAGACAAAAAATAAACAATCTACGCCGGTTCTATCCCTACGCCTCTGCCTGAGAAGAATTTCGTTCCTTAGTATGATTGTATTGTTAGGAAGGTATCCCATTATTGGGACCGGCAAGAAACTCAGCGGAACAACTCTTTTCAAAACACATTTATTTGTAGTACATCTTAAGATCAATATGCATTAAACCGAAAAATACAATTTTGATTCATTAGGAAATTTAAATAAATTTGAAAAAATTGCCAATTATAAAAACATAATAAACGTATATACTGATAAATACACAAAAAATGCCCTTACCGAAATTCGAAGACTGGACTTCCAGCTCCGAAGGGTTACGACTGCCTGATCGGCAAATCCCGTCAAAATATGCAGAACAGACCAAACAATATTATTACTGTTGACCTTTCCAAGTTGATTTTACCTAGAAAAACTAGAACACTATACTTTAATGAAACGATGACTTCTAAGCTCTAAGGTCAAATAATATTAAACCATGTTTCAATTGTAATAAGCTACAAACAAATTAATGGTTTGTATGACCTTTTATAGCGGTATAATTTCTGTGCGCTGTTTACCCAAAGAGTAATATTAACAAATCCTGTAGAGTGCTCAAGTCTTATACGGCATTTCAACTAAATATGGTAATTTTTTTTGTCTCTTATTACCATAGTTATAGTTAGGTACAGTCCCCTGTGTCACACTGGTTTTATGCAAAATGATGGTACTTACATCATGAAAATATGCATAACGTAAGTACCATAATTTTGCAATAATATAGTCCATGTTTGTAGGCTGCAGGCTGCTCATTAAGGAAAAGGCTTATCAGGAGAGAAAAATGCATACTTGCATAGTTTAACTAGCATAATTTTTCATAAAACCAGCGTGACTCAAGTGACCATAACCATGGTAATAACAGACAGAAAAACAATTATAAATCCATTAAACAAGCTTGTGATGTGGGTACCAGGTGACGATATATTAAACAGATAGATACAAATAGAAACTGAAATACATAGAAAGCCAAGGAACAAATATTTTTAAGTGCATTCGTAAGCAGAGTCACTCACTGCCAACAAGACTAAGGAGACTGATAATTATGAGGGTATATTTTCTTTGTCAGCCTCCGTAGTTGGTAGTGACCCAGCCTACGAAGCTGGAGGTTCCGGGTTCGAATCCCGGCAAGGGCATTACTTGTGTATTTATTTATCTCAAATATTTGTTCTTTGGTCATGGCTGTCTATGTATTTAAGTATGTGTTAAGTATATCATCGCCAGATACAGCTGACATCACAAGCTTAATTGAGCTTACCGTGGGACTAGGTCGATTTGTGTAAGATGTCCCAAGATATTTATTTATATATTTATTGAATAATAACTTCTAAAAGATATCGCTCTGAACATATGAAATAATGTTTAGTCATGTATGACTTGTACACTCTGTGTTTATGACTCTACTTAACTAATATTAAAGTAGTGCAGTTGAGCACATAAAATAAGCGAATTTTAATATGAAACTGTGTGCAATGTGCATCCCACTTGGCTATGCACAACTGATCTCTGCATAGTTTGAACTTTGAAGGTTTATTTCAGTGAATTTAATAATACTTATTGTACAATTTTGCTTTTAGACTGTCAAATTAGTTGATTCACAAATGAGGGTAATAATTTTTCTGAATCAAAAACCTCAACCAATCTGTAGCACTATGGAATCAAATCCCCCCGGGCATGTAAACTAGATGGGCGGATTTTTATTTTGTTGTAGTTTAAAAAAAAAAAACAAATCTGGATATTTTCATATTTTTTCTACTCAAAATAGCGAGCTCTTTCGATCCTCATTAGCAGAAAAAAATGTCTCGAGAATTCCATTTTTTTTTGTCTTCCACTGAATTACAGTCGAAGAAAGTACATGAAACATAGTAACTCAATGGTTTTTTTTTTACACTTTTTATTTCTGACAGGATCGAAAGAGCTCGTGATTCTGAGTAGAAAGAAAAATTAAAAAACTACTTCAAAATAAAAATCCGCCCAAAATAGAGGCAGGTAGACAATAATATAATTATATTGGTACGTACGGGGTTAAGATTAATTGTAAGAAAACCGTATTACGTATTAGATGAATTAGGACATCGTAATCATTATTTCAGCCATAAAACGTCTACTGCTAAACATAGGCCTCCCCTTTGGACCTCCACATACACCGGTTGGAAGCGACCGGCATCCAGTGTCTCCCGGCGAACTTCGTTAGATCGTCCGTCCATCTCGTGGAAATTATCTTGTGAATTAGAACATAGCACTCATTTTTAGGGTTCCGTAGCCAAAATGGCAAAAACGAAATTGGCCAATCAGACCGCATCACAGTGTTTCGAATTTTGAATTTGAAGAATGTAATTGGTCAATTTTGCCCATCTCCGCTCCTCTCCACCTCAGTCGAGTCGCAGCCTTATAGTTTCGCCATGTCCGTCTGTCCATTTGTCCGCAGCATAGCTCAGTGGCCGTTAGTACTAGAAATCTGCAATTTGGCACAGGTATACATATTAATCATGCCATTGTTGGCATAAAGTGGTACAATAAACCCTAGAAAAAAAAAATCGGGTACCTCCCCATACTGGTGAAGTGGAGATGATTCGTTTTATACTGTGGGGTATCATTGAATAGGTCTCTTAAAAATAATAAGGGTCTTGAAAGTTTTTATCTAAAGACAATATTTTCGGAGATAATCGCTCCAGAAGAAAAAAAAAATGTGTCCTAACTTTATCTATCTCTAACTTTTGATCCGTAGGTCCTAAGAATCATGAATAGTGGGCTTACAGAATACTTTAAATTAAAACTATTTCGAACATAATCGGTCTAGCCGTTTTTGAATAACTACGAAACCCTACACTAAGCATGGCCCGACATGATCTTGGCCGGTTTTTTCTGTTTGGTGCCTGCTCCCGTCATCTAGGATTGGGTCTCCTCACACTTTTGCGCCAGGCTCGTCCGTCCTGGGTGGTTGATATTGTCAATAAGGCTTTCTTCGGGTCTCTCTCGATTTTGGACCAAGTCAGTGGGAATGATCTTCCTTACCTCTCTTTGGTTCTGCTAAGACACAATATGCACTTATAATAATAGTACATTACGACACAAATGCGAAAAACATGAAATTCGAAACGAGTGGCGATGTTCCTCCCGTCGGTCCTGTTTTAAATCGACAAGAGTTACTAATTTCTTTTTTGCACGTGTCTCGTACGACGTTTCTTAGTGCAGATGGCCCTCTAAAGTTTTGGACCTGACGTAATTTCTCGCACTGGCGCGTAAAAAGGCACCATCTGTACTAAAAAATAAATAAAAAAACGTTGGTCAGAAAAAAGTAACATTTTAATTGTTTTACTTATTTAAAGAACTTTTTATATGAATTGTCAAGTGATTTAATTAATAACTCAATGTATGCTTATAGAATACTTTGAAATAAGTTATTACGTTTACTTTATTTTACCACAACTCATTTAACTTCTTGAATAACGGACAGTGATTGTCTGAGCGAAGCAGACACCTCCTTTAATGAATACAACTATAGTATCTTCAAAAACGAAGTTTTCGTTTGAGCTAAAGGCGTCCAAAGTCTACTGTATTTAATTACAATTATGTGAGCCATATGTATAGTTTCGGAACATAAAAAATAGGAAACAGCAAGCTTCAGTTTTTGCACTTTTCCGTCCTCGATATTAAACTCGTGTATTCTGCTAGTAACTAGCCTGAAACAAAAAAGAGTTCCAGAACGAGCAAATTTAATTGGAGCCATTTTGGCTTCCACGTGCAGAGTAGCTATTAGTTAGGTTGCAATTACAAATTCTTGTTTTCCACGTTCGTCCGTAGTACAGTTACCAAAAGAAAATACAAACTACTAAATAGTAATGAAGTCATCTTCATGGAAAAAATATGATACGTATTTAATTTTCTATGCATTTCTTTTTAATTTTAGTAAATAATATTTGGGCTTGACGAAGATGATTCTATCTAAACGCTCAAAAACATTCATTAATATAGGGAATTTACGTGTATGAGTCCAAACTTGGACAATCATATACTTGTATCTCTTCATTATGGGAATAATCATACCAATAGCATCAAAAATAGTTTAACGATGTAGTAATCTTCAGTGACTAAGACACATTTATGTTAGTTTACACCAATTATCTTGATTCTGTGTCATTTGGAATCAGATTTTGTTCCCATTTGTCTTCTGCACTTGAATTCTCCCCAGCGCTATTTGGGCACCTAAATATCGCAAAAAACTGAAAATTTTGTTTCTGTTAAAGGCTCACTTTCAATGACAGACCTTCTTTTTCATTTATTCATGGCTGTAATAACGGTCTTACGTAGTCACACCTTTTTGTGAAAGCCGTCTTTAATCTGTACGGTTATCAGCCTCCTGAAAAGACACCTATATAGTTTTCCAACAGGCTTCCGTAATGAAATGGGACTATCAGATTGGTGGTCTTTCACTCCTTTCTCCAAACAGAAATAATGTGTATTAAAGGCCCATAATGTTCCATTGGGCGAAAGCCTTTTCTTCTGTTAGTCTCGTTACCTATATAAGTCACTGAAAAAAAAAAGTCCAAGATATTCCACCAACACTGGTAATATCTACGTAACAGATATGATATAGTCTTCCAAAATGTTTTATTTACGATGTTTCCAGTAGGTTCACCTGTAGACCTACCACGAACTTTGTAAACCGTAAGCGAGCATCTGTCCCTGACAGTCCAAGGAAGGACATCAATGGATTGATAGAGACAGATGACAGAAATTTACATTTTTCGTTACTGGACTTGTGAACAGCTGATCGACCTCCACCCTGCACGTCTCAAGTAAAGCAACGTTATATTTTCTTAAATTACCATAGCATGTCACATTCAACCTATCTCTCAAGGTTCCACAAAATTGGTCCAAGTTCCATAAAGTTTAATGAGAGACTCAGTCGTGCGATACTTATTCAATAAGTTCGACATTGGTGAAATTATATTTGCAAACTTTCAGATGGCAGACCAATTTATTTTTTGACCTACTGTCATCGCATCGAAGGAAGTTTGAGAACAATATTCAGACAAAAAAATATAATTTTATGTTTTGCTATTATTGGCTATGTTTTTGGGGACAAATATTATATATTCAGCGTTTCTCATTCATTATCACAAGAGCTGTACTAGGTACACACACGTATCATAAAAGAAAAAACCTTTCTTTTTTTTATGTATATATGATACTTCATTGACCAGAAGTTGAAAACAAATTGTCTGTTTTGTAGATTATTGAAGTGATCGAACAATTGAGTACCAACATTTTCGGTACAAATCCATATTTGAAAATGAAGCCACGTTTAATTTTGTCCAATTCCGCTCCGCTGTGGTTTTCTGTATTAATAGTCCCCGGTTGAATTCAGCTTGAAGTAGATGCTCGAAATTTGAGCGAAATGAAATTGCTTCAACAAGTTTACATGAAACGAAATGACACATATTATAGTGTTAAAATGATTTTGGAAAAAGATTTATTTATTTCACACATTTTGAATTCAAGCAAATGTTCAAGAAGCCGATTTATAACAAAAAACATTCTGATCAAAACATGAAGATTTAAAATCAGTATCAGGCCGTACATTGGCGAACTGAGAAGTAGTAAAATAATCAACGAAACATTTCTTGTTCCTTGTTACCATAGTAAAGTTACTATGTATTGGACAGCTGAAAGTAGATTAAGAACATTATTGTGAGCATTTTTAAATTATTTTTTAAATTACTTTTGAATACTTTTCAATATTTCCATTTCAGGTCATAGCAAAAATGAGTCAACGATTTTATTTGACACATTGTTTCATCAAGTGTTTTCTGATATTAGATTTTCCAGCAAAATGTATGGTAATATCAAAACTCATTGTGGTATAATACTATAGGTAGCATTGTAATCAAAAAATAGTTTAAGACGAGTTACGACGTTTGTACGAGAAACTTACTTCGCAAGGCTCGCGAGTAGCTCACCTCTATAGAAAAATAACCTGGAAAACTTGAATGACCCAAATATTGTCCCAATCTACAAACTGTTTGGCCACTTCATTTGTCCCGCTGTCCGGACAAGAACAAATGACGCTTGGTCACTCTACTGTAACGTATCTCGAGTCCTGGAGCGTGATCGTTTATCGGTGTCGGACTGTCTCAAGGAACTAATGGGAATGTGGTCACCTCGTCGTGAGATATGTTGGTGGAAATACGAAGGGTGACCATGCGTCGTTTGTTGATGTCAGCGGTTGGAAAATGGTTGATTTTTTCTGAGATAAGATTTGTAAGGATTTATAGTATCTACTGATGTTTTTTGTGTAGGTAAGAGTAAGTAATTGGATGAAAGAGTGATACAAAACTACGGGATATTGCAGAAAAAGTACTCTAAATATTGTTCATAAGCTGTTTTAGTAATTTCTTGTTTTTTTTTCCCGGATTCTTTGTTTTGACATACTATGTTAAATACTTCAGAAGAATATTTTTTAAGGTATATACTCATAAAAACATGAGGTTTTTTATTTTTCACATTTACGTCGGTTCGATCTCTTAACAAAGCTTATCTTTAAGAAAATCCTTTAACATAACTCTGGTCACCTTTCGGCAAAATTAAAACTCACTAAGTAACATGTACCTACTTAAAATAAAGCTCGTATTTCGATTCCGATTCAATACTGACATACGACCTTGCAAATAGTGACAGTTTTTATAGTGAGATTTTTTGTCAGCCAATAATATTTAGGGTTCTCCACGTTCCATATTGGGATGCTTTGTATAATTAAAATGCATGTAATACGGATTTCGGTATTGCCCTCAATGTGTTTTTTTTTTCAGAATTGGAACACAATAAATAAGTACACTTCTATCCCTTAGTCGGCTCTTACGAAACCCGTGAGTGGTGAGAAATTCTTACTGCTATCACCACACGGCCAACTTACTTAAAAGTATCATAAAGAAAATACAATTCGAAAAAACCGTAATAATCAGGACTAAAACAATTAAAATTGATGGCTAATCCAGATCAGATCCAGATAATAGAAAAAGTTTGTCAATATAGGATCCCAATAAAAAGGACATACTTAAAACTTATTTCATATCAAGTGTACTAGTAAAAGCTAATATTCCGAACGTAATAAGACCAACAGGGTTTAAAACGTCAACAGAACAATAGTGCTAAGTGCCTGCCATTTAAAATCGCAGCATGTGACGCTGATACTCTTAAACTAAAAGCTTCAAGTCTCTAACAATTTCATATGACATATATGTCCTTTTGGTTTTGGGTGTTAGTAATGGACTCACCCAAGTTGGACTTGCCCGTTAAAGAGTTAATGACTTCATTCCGGAGTATGACGCTTTACGGCACATTTTAAATGCGACTTATGTAGGTCGGTTGAGATACTAGGTTTTTATACTATTAGGTATTATGTTTTTTTTTATAATGTTTATTGTTCCGTGGTAGAGGGAGTAGAAAGGTGTAATATGAACATAATAATATTTATAATATGAACTCTATACAAAAGAGACCTATCTGTTAAATGATGTAAGAACATTCAACAGTTTTTTTTATTAATATTTAGGGACACTAGGACATCTTACACAAATCGACCTACCTAGTCCCAATATAAGCTCAATTATAGCTTGTGATGTGGGTACCAAGCGGCGACATTTATAATAATAGATATACACAATATATACTTACATATACTATAAACTTTACATACAATATAAACATAGACAGCCACGACCAAGGACGTTTGTGATGAATACATACACAAATAATGCCCTCGCCGAGATTTGAACCCGGAACCTCCAGCTTCGTAGGCAGGGTCACTAGTGTCACAATCACAACCAACTAGGCTACGGAGGCTGACAACATAGTATAAAAAAGATAGGCACCCATAATTACTTACTACCGATCACCCATGGCATAGTAAGATCAGCAAGCGAATGGGCTTGTTATAAATTGTATCCCAAGATAGTTAATTTATTAAACTTATGTAGATACTAGGTATTTAGTCAGTCTATTTTGATAACAGTTTCCTAACTTTCAACAAACCCTGGTCAAGATAGGATCAAAGAGAATTCCTCCTTTACAAGAACATAATATTGTACCTATATGAGTTAGTTATCAAAGAGTAAGTTGCCTGGTCATTTAGACCTAAAACTTTAGAAGTTTGGTAGCACAATATAAGTTTTTGCCTTTATTTGGTACGTGTTTCACAAGGTTTGAAACTTTGTACATTTATAATAACTTTAGGCTAATGATTTATTACATTTGGTGGAATTAATTTCTGCTTTCGAAATCTTGCTATGAGGGATTTGTTCCACTAAAGGCCAGTAAGCGATAATCGACCATTTTCTCGTCCTTAAAAGACCAATGGTAGATTGTGTCACAAGCGTTCATATGAGTGATTCTAAAGGCGTTTCCACTTTGCGTTCTGAGAGAGCATTCACTTGTTCATGGGCTGACGAACGATCATTTTGCTATGTGAAATCCTGTTTTCATCTATACAAGAATGCACGAATGCTCGCTCAGAACACTAAGCGAAAACACGGCTTAAAGTGAAATCCAGGCCTACTACCGCGAAAATCGAAATTCGTAAATTTCGAGGATTTTTCTCTGTCACTCAAACGAAGGCGTCATTAGAGTGAGAGAGACAAATCCTCGAAATTTTCGATATTTACGCATCAACGAGTTAAAAATTATAATATAATCACGTAATATTTACGCACATAACCGATTCTGAAGAAATTGTAATTGATTATGAACTATTCAATTTCATATTGTAACATGTCAAAGGGCCCCCTTTCCATGTTAGCAGTATATGAAACATAATAGTAATCTTTTTTAAAGTCGGTTAAATTCCACTGTTGAGTCACACGGCAATTGTAATAACCTAGTTCTTTCTCATAACACAAGTACGCCTTATCGTTTGAAATTCTAGATGAGTTCTTGGAGAGCTTAGTGATTTATAGTAAACCAATTTCTTAAGACACTTAATTATTAGAACAATTTGAACCTTATTTCAATGTCATAGAGCTTGTACCGTATAAGTTTTTGCCAGAAATCAGTTTGGTTTTTCGAGTGTCACATGATACGTAAAAAGAATGCCGCACGCAAAAAAATATTCGTAACAAAACTGAACCATATTATAAAGTATTAAAAAAGGGCGGCCCCTACACTTGCGTTCGTATAGAAAAAACTAAAATGTTTATAATAAAAAACTATAGGATCAAGCCCAACAGGCGTTTATAACTAGATGTGTTCACACCCATTGATTAGGTCAAATTGGACTTTATGTTAATTAAGAAATATGATTTAATCTTTGTAAAGTTTAAACGGAGTTATGAAATTCAGTATGGGTTTTCAAAATACCAATGGTACGCATGCAGAAGGTGTGAATAGGGAAGTGGGGAAGGGGTAGTTTAAAAGCGGATGCACAAACAAAATCGCGGTCTCTGGATCGGTTTTTGGCTTCTTGCGGAACGTTGGACGAAGTTCTCATAGTGCAGGTTTAGGTCATTCTAGGTTACCTGTATTATGTCCTGAAATATGGATTTTGCTAGTATCTTGTGATTCTAGTGAGGTTTGGGTTTGGACATGGTATAGGGAAACTAGTTGTGGGGTTTCGTTTTGTTATTTTAAATAATTTTGTGTTAAATTTTGTGATTGTGCAAGTGCTAATATTTTAGAATATTGGTGAAGTTTAGGCTACAAATCAATAGGCTATTAAAAGTTGTAAATTCTTGTTTTTTTACTTTAGTGCCATTCATTAATTGTTTTCAATATGTGAAGTTTTTGGCTTGGATTATTTTAGTGATATGTAGCACTTTAATGATCTAGATTGGAAGTGTCACATATTATAGTTATTTAGTGATTAGTGTTTTGAATTATTATGGGATAGGGAGAACTAGTTCAATCCAGCACAGTTTGCTGGGCAATTAGAGAGAAAGAACAGGTACCAGAACGGTGACAACGTCGGTTCTTGCTTTCTAATTAGCGTTCTTTAGTTTAGTGTTGTAAATATCTGGTGGGTCCAGACAGTTACCAGCATTTATTGAGACTGGTGTTTACCCCTAAGTGCCGGACGATTTGGAAAGTCAACTCTGATTTTCTAAATTAGCCAGTTGCTTAGTCCTTTTTTATCTATATATTTATATATTCACATTTATTCGTCAGTTTGTTCCTTTTCTGTCCCAATCCCTATCGAGAAGGAACAAACAGCACACGGGAAAATAGGGTGTTAGTCTAATGGAGTTTTCCCATCCGAAGTAGATAGCTTTAGCCTAGAATTTCCCATTGCACATCGGGAAATTACGCGTGTAAATTAAATGTGCACCACGGGGTGCTAGCTTGCAAATATTTCGGTAGAATAGTTGGATAGTGTAGCTGTTAGGGCTAGGAATATTATAGGCGTAGGTTTTGTAGGATTCAAGTGATTTTCTAATTTTTGAGATGTATTAAGCCATTAAATATTTTCAATAGTTAGCTAGGTTCCGGTACATATATGGCTTCTCAATTTGTTTACGTAAACTAAATACGGGTTTATGGGTTACATTTTAATGTACAATTAGCTAGGATGTAGGGTGGGTTTAGGGACAAGTTAGGATTTTATTACATATATTTATTTATGACACAAATAGACAAACCTGACATACTATTTGACAATTTATATTTTGCTCCTTGCTATTCTACTGGTAGTATTAAATATTGTGAGAAAACTAAAATATATAACTCACAATATGTCGTAAGGTTAGAAGCACTTTGTTTTTGAAAATGAAAAGAAAATATTTGTTTGCCCGTCTCTTAGCAGTGAGTACTAAGACTTCATTCTGTTTTCTATGGTTCTGTAATTTTCCAACACGACCTTAAGAATACAAGGTCATACCTACTATCACAAATCATACTAGTAACGGTATGTAATTTTCAATGAGTAATTTACCCAGGCTAGATCGCAGTAAGATCGTAGTTTATTTTGGTCTGAAAGTATGATACAAAATGACTACACCTACAGTTTGGATAATATTATTTCATTGAAACCAATACAAGAAATGTATTGCAAAAATTACAGAGTTCTGGATAACTAGAGTGGATCTAATACTTCTGCTCCTACCAGTATTTTGTTATGTTAAATGTCCCTTTGCAAATCCTCTCATACAAGACAAGAAATGTCACAAAATAATGACAGGAAGGACTAAAAGGTCATGTCATTATTAAGTTCCTTCAGAACTTTAGTGCCTTCAGCACGGGGGCGGAATCCTGACCCTGCAACTGGAAGATGGATACGGAAGCTGCGGGGTGGGGCAGTTTCTCTAACCCCCAAATAAAAATATTTTCATTGTAAAATTAACTTTAACTTCTTTGTTTAAATTGTGACATATTATTTGACTATTTTTACATACTTTACAACATTATTTCTATTTGACAAATTAACCATGACATAATTTACATCTGACATTTACCTTACCTAAATTTTGACATATTATTTCTCATTTTAAATTATTTCTTACACTTAGATTAAATGTGTGGATTAAGATACTCAACTCTTACCTATATGCGAAAAGGATTTCGGTTACTGACAACGGACACAACGAAGGGTTTCTAAATACACACTAACGATCATTTGGCCAAATTACTGATCCAATTCAAGATATTAACTTTATTTATTCCGGTTTATTTGATTATTTATTATTCATTTATAAAGCAGTATTAGAAGTAGATAAGTAGAATTCTAGATTTTCTTATTAGAATTTTCTTATTTTATTTTTAATATTCAGGTGACGTAGGTTAGGTGTTAGAGCGTATATGTATTTATAGGGGGGGTGTGTTACAATATTTTACAGTTGTATTTTAAGTTGGTAACAGAATGACCTAGACAAAAGCCATCAAATTTAATTGCTCTAGACTGTTTATTGCTGTTCTTTCGTATTGTTTTGTTTTTTAATCTAGTGTTCTCTGGATGCTTAGCCAAGTTGCCAATCGCTAACACTTAGTACCGTATCGCGGTTTTCCCTCTCTGTCACTCTTTCTTATTAGTGGGACAAAGACAGTTAGCTGCCTTTCGTGTACGATAGACGATTAAGCGTTAGCGATTGGCAATTTGTCTAAGCACCCTCTGCTTCTCCCGTCTGAAAGCGGCCACCGATCTGTTAACACTTACTCGTACTTCCCTTGTAATGAGGAAGGAATGGCCCGGTTTTGAATATTATGTGATGTAAAAAAGATATAAATACTGTGTCAGTTAACGTGACAAACTACCGGCGTGTAAGTTTTATAAAATAATTTACTCGCATGTGAAGAATTAACTATTCAATCTCTGCTCTTTCATCGCTGTTGATGGGACCAGTGGTTTGAATTTTAGATTTAATTCGAGTATCTGATAACTCACAAGAAAGTAATTAATTTCATGACAGTGAACACTTTGTGCCATGTGCTGCTAACAGATTAGTTTCAAACCCTTTCTTGGAAAATAACAACTTTCGAGTTGAAGTCTGTCTTACTTTTGATAGTTTCTTGAATTTTGATGTACCTATTGCCCATTATAATGGCATGTTGGCCACATGACGCCAGTAAAAACACATTTGTCAACACCTCAACTCTTCCCGCGGGTGTCGTAAAATAGTACGGTCAAATCGTACATAATTTTACCCTAAACTCGCAAATCAAGTAGTATCGCTGCATTTTTGGTATGTTATTTAGACACCATAGGGCAGTATAAAACCACATTTTGCAAGCAAAAAAAAGTTGTGCTAGCTGGGTAGTACGTGAAAAACTGCGAAATTTATGGCCATTTTTTAGTTTCTGATTTTTATTTAAAAAACCTTACGTTTTTTGATGTCATATGTTATCAAATGTTTAAAGACTAATAAATTTCCAACAAGTTGAGCTAACATGCATTACCGTAGGTCTTATACTTTCAGAGATTCGAGACTTTAAAAAGTACTCCTTTTTGTAAACTAGATAAAATTTTGTGTTTTGCTAACATTTTCGGCTTAATATCGCCTCACCTAATTATGCTACGAAAAACATGCCATAATGACCTTATAGCGCACTTAATATTCTTTAATTTAAGGGTAAAATTAGGTCAGTGAACTTTGCAGTTGAAAGTATAAACGCGAAATTCATAAGGTAGGAGGCCCCCTATCTAAGTTTTTCCTACAATTCGCAAGTCGAGTTGCAAAGCTGCAATTTTGTTATATTATAAAGGCCTTATAGATATATACGAAAATGCATATTAAAAGAAAAACAAAATAATAGTTTGGGCATAGGACGTAAACAACGGAAAAAATCGGACTTTTTTAGTTTTTGACGTTTAACTAAAAATCTATTATCTTTTTGATACTAATTGCTGTAAAACTAAGAAAGAACATTAAATTTAAAAGGATCTGAGCTACGTTGCATCACCGTAAGCTATATATATTTTGAGATACGACATTTCATAAAGTACCCTTTTATCAAAAATTAAACAAATTTTAGGTTACGTTAAAGCTATTCACTAAATATTGGCAAAACGTTCGCGCTAAGAAAAAAAAAGTAATTGTAGATAACAACTACATTAAATTTGGAACAAATTGAGCCGATAACAATTACTGTAAGTCTTATAGTTGGGGGTATACGAGGCTTCAAAACATGCATTTATTTTCTTAACTTAGTGAAGGGCACATTTTGAAATGTCGTATCTCTAAATCTATATAATTTAGGGTAATGCAAGGTAGCTCAAATCCTTTCAAATTTAATATTCTTTTTAAGTTTTGTAGCAATCAGTATCAAAAAGATAATAGTTTCTTAATTAAACGTCAAAAAGTAAAAGAAGTCCAATAATTTTTCAGTTTTTTTCGTCTTATGCCGAAATTGTTTTTTTTGTATTTCTTGTAATATACATTTTTGTACGTCCTTATAGGGCCTATATAATATACTAAAATTGCAGCTTTGCAACACGACTTGCGATTTGTATGAAAAACTTAGATAGCGGGCCTACTGCCTTTTGAATTACGCGTTTTTATTTTCAATTACAAAGTTTGCTGACATGATTTTACCCTTTAACGAAAGAATATTAAGTGCGCTATAAGGTCATTATTGCATGTTTTTCGTAGCATAATTAGGTGAGGCGATATTAAGCCGAAATCGTTAGGAAAACTCAAAATAGCGTTAGTTAAGTAGCGTTAGTTCTTTTAAGAAGTCGCAAATCTCTAAAACTATAAGACCTACGGTAATACATGTTAGCTCAACTTGTTGGAAATTTATTAATCTTTAAACGCTTCCAAACATATAATGTCAAAAAACGTAAGGTTTTTTTAATAAAAATCAGAAACTGAAAAATGACCGTAAATTTCGCAGTTTTTCACGTACTACGTAACGAGCACAACTTTTTTTTGCTTGCAAAATGTGGTTTTATAGTGCCCTATGGTGTTTAAACAACATACCAAAAATGCAGCTTTACTACATGTTTTGCGAGTTTAATATACGATTTGACCGTACTAAAAGTCGACTGAGGAATTGAAGTGCCACTGGCCATTCATTGCTAGAAAATTGATGATGGGCAGCGTCATCAAGTCATCATAGTGGACACATTACTGCGATCGCCAACCCGCTTGCCTAGAGTAGCGATTATGGGCATATCTCCTACTGCGTCTATACGCATATTTAATAGAAGAGGCCTACGTCCAGGAGTGGACTCAGATAGGCTGATGATGATTATGATGACAGTACATTCAATGACACATAATTAGTTTAACACAACTTATTGAAAATAATCAATAATATAAAAAATAATACATGCAAATTAAAGGAACCTACAAATAAAAAATCTCGCCCAAATCGCTGCCAATGGGCAGTGTGCCCAGAAGGCCGGCCGCATTGCCACGTTGTATGGCAATGCTTATTCGCTGAGCGAAATATCGACCAGCCCTCTGGTCACCAGTGGCATCTATTAGGCGTGAGGCTATATCTCTGTATAGACGACGCGCATTGGGTCCCCAAGGCCCCAGCGTTTCGACCCAAACGCCTCAAACATATAGCCACTGCCGAGGGTTGATAATTTGCGGCGTTTTAGGTCCTCCGCTGTGGATGCAGCACGGCCAGCATGATGATGATGATGACGAATATATCTTGAATGGTCATTTTATTTTATTTTATTAACAGCCGACAGAAATCCGCTGCTGGACATAGGCTTTCCTTAGAGCATGCCATAAGGATCAATGTGTGCAGCCCCATGGAAAGATTCGGGGTAGTGACAAATGCTTTCTTACTGCCGTCACTTTCTTTCAGAAGAATAAAACAAAATAGAAAACTTAATTACGAAATCCCTAGCTCTGTTTCAGTTTTTAATAAGAATATTCTTGCGCCAAAACAAATTATTTACCATCAAAAACAACTTTGTTGGTCCGCAGTGCCGGCTGCAGCGCTAAGTGCATCTCTTGCCATTATGTAAAGTTGCAGCTTACTTGTGCATCTAATAGCATATGCGATAATATTTACTTTACATAACGAGGGAAGTTACACGTGATCAGAAAACAGGGCAGAAAGTAGGGAATTGTCGGCCGTGTGTAATAAGGGGAAACCTGTGCACGCAAAATTAATCATAATTTTTGGGAGTGTGGTAGAGTGACTTATGTTTTTTGACGTAGGTATAGTATGATTGTGTGTATTTTTTATTTATTTAAACTTTATTGCACAGTAAAAAATACAGAATACAACAGGCGGACTTAATGCCATGAGGCATTTTCTACGAGTCAACCTACAGGGCAAACAGAAAAAACATTAACGGCCCGGCCACGACATTGATCTAAGGCGACCAGCGGCGAGCGAATCCATGACTTGGAGCGGGATGCCGATATGGGTACGAGAGGGAGCACCATACGTTTTCCGCTAAGCCGGTCGCCTTAGACCGATGTCGTGGCCGCGGCGTTAGACCGATGTCGTGGCGCGGCGTAATGGTGCGGGATGTGAAGAGTTAAATACCTAAATACACTAACAAAATATGAGTACTTGCTAATAATAAAATGATGATGATGATGATGATGATGATATAGATATGCAATATATAGATGATAAAGCTATAAATATCAAAATATGTAATAAATATAATGTAGTATAATAATTTACCTGCTATTTACTAAAGTACCCGAACATTAATCTTGAGAATTGTCAAAGAGATGCTTGCGTATATCTAGAGGGAGAGTGAAGTTGTAATATGGAGGAAACTGGGGAGTAAATATCACAGGATCTGCGACCATATACAGTAATCAACTACGTACTCGTAATCAATGTAAACATGGACATCTATCGCTAGCTCAAAATAAGTCCCAAGAAACAAAGTAATTGTGCAATTGAGCCGCAGTGGGTAGGACGAACCGGTTTTCAAACATCCCGCATTATGTCTCTGCAACATCTGTTCACATTGACATATGTAATCATTAGTACATTGTGCATCTAGGGAGGTAAGTACGGTATTACTAACGAGAGTGTTAGATGCCCGACGCCGTAGCCTCCTAATGACTCGAGCTAGTATGCCTCTTACGCATTGGAGGATGAATATGTGCATACTAGCAACAATAGTAATCTGTATTACGAAAGATGTTTTAATTTACCATAGTAACGGAATATTTATGTTTTTGTACACTCTGTCATGTCGCCTTGAACGAAATATATATTAGCCACGACAACTAGCTAATTATTATACTATCGAGTTCTACTATTCTGCTGCTGTCCCTTATTTTTCTAATATTATGAACCGTGATGCAAGCAATGATTTTATCACACTTGCGAACAAAAAAATTCGTTATAAGACGAAATATATATTTTTTAGAAAAGTGTATTACTCCCGCGATGCATGCAAGAAATGGCGCGGTTAGAAAGCAAGACGTGTGATAAAAAATATATTGCTTGTTTTGTGGAACAAATCAAATAGTATTATTCATCATCATCATCATTTCAGGCGAAAGACATCCACTGCTGAATAAAGGCCTCCCCAAAGATTGCCACAATGACCTGTTAGATTGCCACCCGCATCCAGCGGACTCCTGCGACGTACACCAGGTCATCAGTCGACTTTATGAGGGGCAACCCAACCGCGCACGTTGTTTTATTACTTAAATATTTTTTTGAGTTGTATTTTTTAGTTACTAACGTGACTATGTACGTAAATTTTAATATTAGATGTCATATACACCTACCAAAAATACCAAAGTTTACCAACGCTGGATGCGAAATTTGAACCCACGTCGCGGTTGATGTCTACATTGGCCTAGTGGTTTAGGCATCAGCCGCGAAAGCTGAGGATGTGAGTTCAGTACTAAGTAGTATGAACAAACAGGGGCCTTATTTGTTGCAATCAGCATTAACAGAGTAATTTTCAAACACACATAAGTGATGCGAACACTTAAATCAGTGTCTGTTTTTTTAACGAGAGTAATTGTTTTCCGTTTCCGTGCACAATTGCAAATTAATGTTTTAGCTAGCTGCAGCTCAGCTATTTCGGTTAAGAACGCCGGTTGCATGGCAAAACATAATTATGTTAAGTTGCATCTTGTTCGCTGTGGTTTCATATCAAAACCTAGTAGGTAACTTAATCGGTTTACGATTCTCGGAGATATCGAGTAACACTCATCCAACAAAAAAAATCTGTCGAATTGAGAACCTTCTCCATTATTGAAGTCGGTTAAAAACACTACTACGTAACATGTAAATGCGTTTAATATAAACCTGGCAATGCGAGAATCATAAGCGCCGCCTGGCTGCACATTAACATAAAAATGGTTTATATTCGGTTTATCTCCCTTCGTGGTAACCAATTTTGAAGACGATAAACGAAAATCAATATACGTGAGTGATGTTCTATTGTTTCTTGCTTTTCGTCCGGATGTGTGGTGAATTTGAATCGTTTCCAACTAGAAAAAAATCATTAAATGTTTTGGTATTCGATTTTTTTTTATTGGTCGCAATAAATTAACATTTTTTATAGCTTGCTATTGTGTCTCCCACTGCTTGGGCAAAGGCCTTCCCTCTCGTTTTCCATTCCGTCCTGTTGTTGGCAAGTTGCCACTGTGATCCACAGAATGCGTCCAAGTCATCCCACCATCTCCTTTTCGGTCTGCCTCTGGTCCCTTGGCCATCGTGTGGAATCCACTCAGTGAGTGATTTGGCACATCTTTCCGGGTGCATACGGCAGACATGTCCGACCTAGTCCCATTTCAGCTTGGCAGTCTTGACACCGACATCTACAATACAAGTTCTGGAGCGTAGGTCCGTGTTTCTGATCCGGTCAGTTCTTCGAACACCTAATATGCTACGCTCCATCGCTCGCTGGCAACCTTTAGTTGGAACTTTTGGGCCTCAGTCAATGACCAAGTCTGAGCGCCGTAGGTTAAGATGGGCAGGGTGCACATGTCCAGGAGTTTACGCTTGAGGCAAAGAAGAAGGTTTCCCTTCAATAGCAACTTCATGGACTATCCACCTCTCAGACAGACAGATTTCTAATATGCCTCTTCCAGGCATTAGAAATCTGTTTGTCGATTTTCGAAGACTGCCTGTTTTTAAAAGAAGCTATCTGTTTTGTTCGAAGTGTGAAATAAAGAATATTTATTATTTATTATTATTATTATTTGTATCTCTCTTTCATCACGGGCCTATAAATCCCGGTCTTTTGATAGGCTTGCGCGGGGATACAGATCCAACACGTAGAGGCCCTTTGGAGAAATTTGCTGTGTTTTACACCTGCAGGAAGACCCTGACTGCTTGTGTTCCGAATTATTCCTTTGCATAAAAAAGGAATTTGATTCCTGTTTTAAAACAAAGAAACTCAAAGGCAAGGCGCGAACTAAATTCGCTGATTGGGCTACACCGGATATTCATGAGAAAAGACGCCGGCTCTATGATTTATATCACCTTAAAGCCACAGATAAGAGGCCGGAATTTCTAGAGTATGTTAAGAATTATTCAAAAACTTTTAAGCGAATTTGTGTCGCAGCTAAAGCAGATTACCTGTCGAAAAAGATCCAGAATTCGAGTGATAAGATTAAAGCTGTGTGGCAAGTTATTAATAGTGAAACCGGAAAACGTCAGATTAAAGATCCGCACTACAGCTTAAAAATTAATAATGATTTAATATGTTCCGACCTTGAAGTGGCGGATGAATTTGAGAGGGTTTTTTCTAATATACCCGTAGAAACCACCAAATCATTAAATTCATCGCCAGATATAGCTAAATCACTTTTGGAGTCAAATTCAGTGGAATGTACTAATGTATTCAAATTTGATTATGTTACCCCAAACTTGGTAATAAAAACGTTCAAATCACTAAACGTTAAGAAAACTGAAGATCTCTGGGGCCTTTCGGTCAAAGTACTACATTCCATTATTGAATCAATTGCACCTTATTTAGCTGATATTTTCAACAGTTGTATAGATACTGGAGTCTTTCCTGATTTAATGAAACACAGCAAAATTATACCTTTGTTTAAATCAGGAACTAAAACAGACCCTTCAAACTTCAGACCAATTTCAATATTACCAGCGCTAAGTAAAGTTTTTGAAAAACTCATTCTAAATCAACTAGTTTCCCACTTTAATCGTAACAAATTGCTCAATAGTAATCAGTTTGGATTTACTAGTGGCCGATCTACCACTGAAGCCGGCGCTGTCCTCCTTAAACACATCTTTGACGCCTGGGATAAAGCTCAAGATGCTGTTGGAATATTCTGTGATCTTTCGAAAGCCTTTGATTGTGTTGACCATGAAAATTTAAAAAGGAAATTAAGCTATTATGGGGTTAAAAATGTTGCCCTTGAGCTTATATCTTCTTATCTTTCGGATAGGACACAGCGAGTGGTTATTAATGGAACTCAATCATGCGGGTCGCCTGTGGCTCTTGGAGTACCTCAGGGATCAATTTTGGGCCCTTTTTTGTTTTTGGTATATATTAATGATCTTCCTAACCTTGTGCGAGAGAAACATGACATTGTATTATTTGCTGATGACACGTCACTCATATTTAAAGTGGATAGAAAAGAAAAGAGCTTTGATACCATTAATGAAGCGCTATCTACTGTTGTAAACTGGTTTACAGTAAATAACTTACTTTTGAACGCCAAGAAAACTAAGTGCATTAAATTTACCTTACCCAATGTTAAGCAGGTAAGCAACAGTATGATCAAAGTAAATGGTGAATCACTGGAATTTGAAGATCAGACAGTTTTTTTGGGTGTGACGTTAGACTCTAAACTACAATGGCATGCACAGGTGGCAGCATTGGCCGGCAAACTCAGCTCTGCCGCATATGCAGTGAGGCGAATCAGGCACCTGACGAACGTCGAGACGGCTAGGCTGGTATACTTCAGCTACTTCCACAGTGTCATGTCATACGGGATTTTGTTGTGGGGGAAAGCGGCAGATATTCAGACCATCTTTGTGCTACAAAAGCGAGCTGTGCGCTCCATTTATGAACTAGGTGCTCGGGTCTCCCTTAGGGAGAAATTTAAAGAGGCACACATACTTACTGTAGCCTGCCAATACATCCTGGACAATATTATGTATGTTCGTAAAAACATTCATGAATTCAAGAAGAATAGTGACGTTCACAACTTTAACACTAGGAATAAACATAAGCTGGCTGTGTCGGCCCACCGTCTCCGTAAGGTTAGTGCGTCTTTCGTTGGGAACTGTACACGTTTTTATAACAAAATTCCTAGTGATTTAACAAATTTGCCACAGCATAAATTCAAGTCTCAGGTTAAGCGCTACTTGATAAGTAAGGCGTATTATACCGTTAACGACTTCATAAATGATAAGGATGCTTTTAAGCCAGTACCTTAACGTGTTCGGTAAATCATATACATAAGTGAATGTTTACTATCATACTAATGTTTCATTTTGTCTTCATTAATTATAGATCTGACGTAAGATAGTCATTATCTTAGTTTTTTTTTCGTATTACTAATATGTAGTCTTGACACTTGGAGACTTTATACATCTCCGAGATTATCTTTTTATTTTAATTTTTCCTATTTTCATGTATATTATGTCGACACTTAGAGTCCTTTACACCTAAGTAATTTTAATTTTGTATTCAGATTTTCTGTCCTAGTTATTTCTATTTCTATTTTTTATTTTCTTGTGATAGTTGTCATATATGTAACGGGCAAGTACGAATATAAATTCTCATAAAACTAAATATGGTCAGCATTCATAGTATTTAAATTATATTGTCTGCCTGATAGCTTGCACAGTCATGCTCACTTTAAGGTCTCTGCTTACGGTGGCGTCGTTGATCGGGTCGCCACTTTCCCGAAAGAAGGTTGAGGGAGGCGATGGCTGAGATACGCGTCATACTCGTGAACGGGTGCTGTTTGCGGAGTCCGGTCTAATCAAGCTCACTCATGGCTTAAATTCAAACAATTTTCCTGCTGTTCTTGATATGAGAAATTGAATTCGCTACATGTTTGTTTATTTATGATTATTTAATATTATGACGCATGGAGACCTTATACATCTCTGAAACATTTAGTGAAATGTATCCGTTTGTTTTCTTTTTACTCTGACAACTAGAGACCTTTACATCTCTAGCAGTATAATAATGCTAATTTTAACGTTTAACTAAAAACAATTGTATGCCCTTTTACATATATATTTACATCTATACATTTCTCAAAATTCATTAAATTTATATAATTGTTCTGACTATTAGAGACTTCATCTCTATTTAATGTACTACATCTGTATTTATATTAAATCAAATTTATGTTTCGCTTTTAATTAATGCATGTTAGCCGTAAGATGTTATAAAACTATTATTTGAAAAAAGGAAAGTCCCGCTGAGTTTCTTGCCGGATTCTTCTCAGGCAGTGGTGTAGGGTTAGAACCGGAGGTAGTTTTTTTTTCTCTCATTCGCTATTTAGTTTAACGATTCAAAAGCGCTCGTTGCTGGGCCTAATTGAATAAAGAATATTTTGACTTTGACTTTGACTTTGACTTTGGCTACAACCCATTCACAGGCACAAAAATAGATATCCGTGAACCGGTCCCAGCAGGCATATAGAGGCTATTGGAGATTATATGGAAAAGACTAGTGGGTTATGGTGATGAAGGTTGGATGGATAAGAGATGGAACTATAGAAAAGAGGTCCGGACACCTGCCATAACAATGATTTCTCTTTGCTATCGAGGCAGGCGGTGACTCGCCGCCGACTAGATGGGCCCCCGTAAATGCCGTCACAAGAGACAGCCAGGGGCAACACCGATGTAGGCGGCTCAGGAGTGTAGAGAGGTGTACACCGCTTTCTGCGCAGTGGCTTGACAGCCGCTGCACCAACTCGCGACTTACGCAAATTTACACTTCCCCCCCTGGAGCGTATAGCTCTGACGACTCCTCTCTGGACGGCCAGTTAAGGCAAGCCAGAGCTGAGAGTCCTACGGGTCCCCTTGGGGTTCCACTCCGACCGACGAAGACACGCCGGAGGCGGGGACCCTGACCGACTCGAGGGAGCACTCGGGTCCGTGGGGTCGTTACTCCCCAACAGCTCGCCACAAGCTGCCCTGCGGCCTTATTATTATTATTATCTGGTAGAGCTAAGCTATAGGGTAGATATACTCCTCAACGTATTGTATACTCTGCCCGTCCACAAATGGACATTATTAATAGATAAAAAATCATTAATAAGATAAAATGTAGGTACTGAAATAAAACTATTCTTGGTGGATTTCACGGCGTTTCGGTCTCCGTCATTACCGTCACAGAAATATTAGCAACGTCCCTGGACATTCAAACGCCATTCGGCTGAATATTAAGTAGAACTTGCGGAGTTAGGTTCGAATCCTGGTCACAGCACCAAATTGTAATATCCTACATGGACTAAAAGCTTCATTACTGAAAATGTGAAATCCATGAAACGACATTAAAGCTCTGTAAAAGGAAAATACAAAGTTTTAAAATATTTATTAAATTATAATTTCTTATTAATTTTTATAGTTAAAGTTAAGGACTCTACAATCTCTGAATCTCATGAAGTCTTTGTATACAATATACATATTCGAATCCACAAAGCATTCCCTAATAATTGGAAAACGGTGATCACGGCGCTAGAAACGCTGTGAAATCCACGCTGTTACGAAAGCTGCTTTTAGATTGATAATATTGAAAAGAAAGATTGATAGCTATGAAAATATTAAAAATCTACTAGTATTCCTACAGGAGTGCAGAAAAGTGTCACTTTATGCGTATGCATGTGCATTATAGTTCTTTGTAATACAAGTATTGAAAGTTGGTTTTATCTGCATGAGTGTCAATCTACATTTCAACACGAATATCATACAATATTTTACAATTGCGAGGGAAAAAAACTGCCTTAGTAGTGCCAACTAGATTGTACAGAAAAGTCGTATAATAAAATTTGAAGAATTTACTCACGTAATTATCTAGAAGACGAATTTGTTGTTCAACGAGTTGTATTTACCTGTAAACAAAGTTGTATTTACCTGTAAACAAAACAGTTAATAATTACTTATAAGGGAATAATCTTTTGATGCAATGACGTCAATAATTTTAATATCTACAATTCACAATACCATTCAAATCACGCACTGTATACGTTTGTTTGTCTATCTCTTGTTTCATATAGTTCACTCTTTTGCTCAAAGGTTAACTGGAAGAGATCCCTTACAGGGATAAGTTCTCCTTTGTACCTGTTTGAATTGTTGTGTTTTTTTAACTGTTTTTTGTTGTGTACAATAAAGAATTTACATAGGTTTCACATACATGTGACAATCTATCAATGAAACATGTCGATTCGATTCGTTTTTTGTTTGTGTTGCCTTACATAGCGGGTCGAATTATTTTGCGTTTATATTTTTTGACTATAATTCTAAGTAAAAATTATCTAAATGTAGGTACTTTTAAGGATTCCGTAGTAAACAAGTTTTTCTTTACAGTCAATGATTTTGGAGATAATCGTTCCAGAATAAAAAAGACCCCCTCTAACTTATATCTGGGTCATAAAAATATGACAAAAACCATGAATATTGGGCTTATATAATACTTTTAAATAAAACTATTTCGAATATAATCGGCCCAGCTGTTTTTGAATAACTACGGAACCCTAAATTGAGCATGGTCCGACATGCTCTTGGTCAGTTTTTTATATTGTAAACTAACCCCTGTTAAGAGATTCACACGTATTCCATTATTTACACCTTATATGATAGACCCTAGTAGATACAGTCAACGTCAAAGATATAAGTAATTACAGTTCAGGTAGCACAAAAATATACTTGCACGGGCGTACTGTCAATGCAATAAAGTCGTGTAAATATATTTTTGGTACCTAAACAGTAGCGATATCTTTAACGTCGACTTTACACAAGATATACTCAAATACGAAGCACGCTTCAAAAGGCGCGAAGAGCATTGCAAACTCGTTGTTATACTGCCATCAATCATCTGAAGAATCCTTTTTCGACCCTTATCACCGTAACATAAGGTTGAAAACTCCACAGCATAACATATTCACCCACCTCACGTGTTATGAATCTTATTACGGTAATATAAGGTCGGGAATGGAATGTTGATAGAGGAAGGTTGACTTAGAAAAAGTAGTTTTTTGTGTTCAGTTTTGTAAGTAAGATTATTTGGGACCGTTTAGGTGGGGTGATAGTGGAGATAAACTATTTTTAAGGAAGGCTTTGACAAAGTGTTAATGTATCTATGGAAATTCTTTATTGTACAAAAAGAATTGGTTCTAGTGATACCATAAATATTTTAGTACAGGTGGTGTTTTTTACCGCAGTTGTGGGTTTAGGTTTCTAGTCAGGTCGAATCTTCGGAAGCCCATTCGTACAACGTCGATAAAAATAGTTTAAACATAGAGTAGGTGATGCTAAAATAAATACACGAACTACGTGTATTTAATTTTAACATCATCTATTCTATGTTTAAACTGTTTTAATTCCGCTACCTTAAGGTTGTCTGGAAGAGATCGCTTTTTAGCGATAAGGCCGACCATTATAATAGCACTGTATATATCTGTTGTTTTATTGTTGTTGGTGTGCAATAAACAGTAACAATTGAACTTTCTTATATCGCACTTGTATCGTAATGTACTATTAATATAATATTTGTAATCAGCATATTTCCAGTATTTTCTACGAAAAACTCCACCTACCCTACCCGTATAATTTGACCGCGACAATATAATTAATCTTACCGGTACCGTTACCGTAAAAGGCGAAGCAGAAATTAACTCCCCACATCAAAATAGTTGAAAAGCCAAATTCATCTAGACACTTCATTACCGTAGCAAGAATCAATGAACGATGCTAATTTTATATCGAACCCTTTTCCGGTATCCGATCCCGGGATCAATCGGTAACTTTGTAGATTCCGGAACAAATTCCAACAGGTCTTTATTGAGCTATTTACAGACTTTAGAATGTTGGATGTTGTGTTTTTGTGTACGAAGATAAAGTCCATTTCAAATACGAAGGCCCAATTCTACTTGGTAAAAGTCATTATGCGTCAAAAATAGGATTAGTGATAAGAAAAATACCTGGCCTGACCCTTTTGTGACGTGATATTTTTTGCAACCACCGGTGTATGACACGTGCCAATTTGTAGTGGACCAATTCAATGATAAAAGTTTTGAGTGGTATCGGGCCTTCGTATTTGAAACGGACTTTATCTGGACTGGATGGATTTAATGGACTTTTTTTATACCTACCTACAGGCCTTGTACATCTTTGCAGATGATTTAACCAGCGTCTGTTTGTAAAAGACAACGTGTTTCGTGGCTAAATAAGCCAATTCGGAAAAGGCACGTCCACATTTGCGACACACAAATGTTGTTGCGCAAACAATGGCATTTTTTTTAAAGGAGAGGAAAAATTCGTTACGCATACCACCCGGGTGTGGGGACGGACCCGGGTGGTTATGTGGGACTCCTCGTTACGGGCTGATGGGACCCCGAGTTTACCCACTAAAAAACCTCTCCTTCTGCCGCCGCTGTGCTGTATGGTGAGCTGCAGGAACGCTCGCGCTTGCATCTGCAGCACCACCAGCACCGCTCCGAGTTGCGGAGCACCGCCTCCGGAGGCCCTTCTGGCCCCATGTTCACCTTCATCATTCCGCCTTCAGTGGCTGGTAAAGGATGGCAAGCGCGTCCCCATGCCTGCCATCCTATAGCCACTCTACGGAGGCAGGCGGCAATCGTGTGCGGCCCGTCTTTTCCCGTCACGCTTGCGGCGCCTTTGATCGGCCAGTGGGTCGACCTCTCTGGTCCGTTCTGCCTGCTCCTTCTGCTCAAGCACCTGCTCGCAGAAGGCTTTCACCGCGTTAATGGCAGCCCCCTGGCGAGCATGCCGCTTGTTGCGCTTATTGGCTAATTCTTCAAACCACGCATCGTCGTGGGTTTTTCAGCATTTTGTGATCGAACGTCTCCAGTCATCAAGGTTCTCAGCGAGATCTTGCCAGGTGCGGCAATCGATACCAAATGTAGCCATGTCGTGCTTCACGCAGTCTTTGAAACGAAGCATGGGTCGCTCTATGTTACGCTTTTGAAATGCCACTTGACTCACGATACTCCGATGAAGATACGGATAACGAAATAGCATCACACAGAGACCCTTATTTTTATCATGGCGACAGGTGCGATAATTACAAAACATTGAAAATATACTGTTTCTCCTATTGCATCAGATAATCCGTAGGCTTACCATCGGACGTGTCGTGTGTTTGTTTACCACCAACATAAAATGTATTGCAAAAACTTTCATAAATCAGCTGTTAGATGCGCAGTTGCGGAGTTAAATAACAATTGTCCCAAGAAACACGACAATTGTACCGAAATTTTTACACAGGTCGACCTTCATGTCAAAAATTTAAGAAAATTCTTATAAACCTTGTGACAACTGTCACGAGCTTCGGAAAATTGGTACCAAACATGCACATGGACTATTCAATAGTAAGCGGAAGTCGTAGCCTTCGGTGGTCTGTAACAACAGTAAAAGTGATATTTTACAATTGTCGCACCTCTGTCATAATGATTTAATATGTATTTCCTAATTATTTAAATGAGTATGACTGTGTTGTGTATGTAATGTGCAATTTGTGTTTTGGCATGTGGTATGAACATCAAATTATTTGAATCTTTGATGAATGGCGAATAAAACATACAAAAAGTATTGGTATGAAATAATCTGTCATATAAAATATGTACTAAACAAGAAACCAGATATTTTTATATCCGGTTTTTTGTTTCCTATTGCCTAGTTGCAAAAAAAAATCTGAGTACCTAAATACGAAGTATTTCCCGTAACCTATTTAAATAAGTTCATTGCCTTAATAATTATGATGATCACTCATATAAACGGATAATTAATTATACATTGGCAGATAAAATGTGCCTGCCATAGCCATTGAAAGCTATGTCATTCCAGTCATCAATAATGGTCGGTGGTACATAATTAATTGATTCATTTTTCTTCCTTATCATTTTGCATTTCGTCTGGTTTTCTTATTACAAGTAAGAACTTACTAACCTACATAAAGATGTCGAATGCAAGATGTCGACGTGCGCTTGTCATACTCGTACTTGTCGTATAAGATAGTTATAACTATTGGCACATTGAAGACGAAACTCTTTGATCAGTGTGTGTTGCCAGTGATGACATATGGTATTGAAACGTGCGCTTACAATGGGCCTCATAAGAAGGCTCAAAGTCACCCAAAGGGCAATGGAGAGGTCTATTATGCTAGGTGTCTCTCTGCGTGATCGGATTAAAAATGAGACCATCCGCAGCGGAACCAAAGTAACCGAAATAGCTCTCCGAATCGCTAAACTGAACTGGCAGTGGGCGGGGCACATTGTGCGTAGAACCGATGGCCGTTGGGGCGGGAAGGTTCTTGAGTGGACACGTACCGGAAGGCGTAGCGTGGACTCGCCCCCCACAAGGTGGACTGATGACCTGGTGAAGGTCGCAGGAGTCGAGGATGCGGGTAGCGCAGGACCGGTCATTGTGGCAATCTTTGGGGGAGACCTGTGTTCAGCAGTGGACGTCTTTCGGCTGATATGATGATATGATGATGATTGGCACATTGCATGCATGCATGTATCAGCCTATGATAGTCCACTGCAGGATACGTCCTCGGATGTGGTGTGGTGTGGTGGATGTGGCCTCTCTCCTATTAACTATGCTATACGCATTAGGAGGTAAATGCCCATAATAGCTACGCTGGGCAAGCGGATTGGCGATCGCAGTAATGTGTCCACTATGATGACGCTGCTGCCCATCATCAATCTTTTTTCAAATAATGTTCAGTGACACTTCAATCCCTTAGTCGACTCTTACGACACCCGCAGGAGGAGTTGGGGTGGTGATAAATGTATTCTTACTGCCGTCACCACACGGCCTATTCTATCCATCTAACCTTCATCAATGGTAAGCTAATTCTGGACGAACTCACTCCATCGTAGGCCGTGTCTCTGCCCTCGGCTAGTCTGTGGCCATGAGTAAGCCCATTTATTTATTTATTTATTTAATCTTTATTGCACAAATAAAATAGTACAAAGGGCGGACTTAATGCCAGATGGCATTCTCTACCAGTCAACCATCAGGCCAAACAGAAAAAAGCTGTGGTGCGGGATATAGGTACGTGTACATAGATGTACACGTACCTATATCCCGCACCACATGTGTGATGTGTGTATAGATGTGTGTAGGCCCATTCCAAATAAAAAAAATTGAGTTCGTTCGGAAATAAAAGGCACGTAAGATGCATGAGCGTGCCTTATTTGCAGATGACTTCACCGCACAACAATGAAGCTAATAAAACCAGCATCATAATTCTTTTCCCATTAATCCAACGTCCATCAATATGCCTACTAATGGACCAACCTACTCGTCTATCTCTGTCACACAAATTACGTCTCCTTTTGAATGAGCCAGATGCTCGAAATTCTCGACGTTCGATTTTTGTAATAGCACCTCGGAATCCTTTAATCCTGGGTTCCATTTAGTTACTGGGTGTCATGTCAATTTTGGGGACTTTAATTTAGAAGGGCCATGTCACTTCGGGCGAACCGAACAATGACAGTTGATTTATATTTTGAGTAATTCCTGAGAATGTTCAGGAATATTTTTAACGTCAAATTTAACAATTTCTTTTACTTTTTTGTTTCCTAAATATTTTTCTTTTTTTATCTAAAGATCAAAGATACGAGTGTGTAGATCACGGAAAACTGCCTGTGTGATGTAGTTTGAAGGAAAAAAAAGGAAAGGTTCTTCTTGTGCTTATACAGTTGACCAAACACAGACGTAGAATGACATTTCATGATGGTTGGGATGATTTTGCCCTAGACGGTTATATTCAGCTTTCGGCCGAAACAAGGCAGGATAGATTTGAGACGGGAAACTTGATTTACCGCCAAGGTAAGTTTAGTGCTTTTGTGCAATGAAAAACGAAAGTTGGCAAAAAAAAACATTCAAGAGCTGTATCTTTGAAACTGCGTCGTCGCTCATAAAGAGTCAAAATTTCGTCTCTCTTTGTAGCTATGCAAATAGCCATTTAAAATAACGTAAGATTAAAAAAAGAAAAAAAAACTGCATCAAAATCATTAAAACATTTACAATCTTCGTGGCCTAAGCGCGGTACTCAACTGAAGAGCTTTCTATTAGAACACTATAGTATAAAATACTAATCTGCTAAGAAGGCATAGCATCAATATTTCATTAGGTACACGTTAAATAACTCATTTTTTTAGATTTTTTTTCCAGTAGCGCGTGTTTTAAGCACCAATATGTCATCTGTCACTGTCGAATTTGTAATGTACTAGAGCCATTTATCATGCCATTTCAAGTTCAGCTGGAAACAAACCAGACGAGGCGAGAAATCGCTATTGTTTATTTCTAGATACTTGACAGATTTCTGTGAAATATTATGGGAAAAATGAAAATTTCCTTTATGGAATATGATTGTTATTTTATGATAAATCCGCCAACTTTTCTATGATTCCAATCAAGGATATTTTTAAGATAGCTGTCGTATACACGTAACGAATAATTGGATCATATATTTTACTGAGTAAAATAAAATAGAATAAAATTAAATTTACCGTCACTTTAGCCTGTCTGGACCTATATATATATATATATATATATATATATATACAGGATGTTCAACCCAAATAGGTCAATGAGGAAAACCTAAAACTTAAAAAATGTATTTTGTTCTTACGCGAATTTAGTGACACCATCAGATGGGCCGTACCTATGCTTGTTTGATGTAGGTACCAAGCGCTGATATGTATAATAAGTAAATTGTTACATACAGGGTGCTCGCGAGCATTCCATAAGATTTTAATGCTGAATTCCTGACCATATTTAGAGTATTTAATGTTATTCTAAATTTCCTGATTACAAACTTTTTTCGAAATAAGTTTTTCGACGTTACTCGTCATAAAACTTCTTTTTGATTACAATGCTACCACAATGTGTTTTTATATTACCACACCTTTTGCCTGGCAATCAAAAAAATAAGAATACTCGTAGACTTGACGAAATGAGCTGTCTCTAAAAAAAAATAATTAATACAAATAATTTTAACAAATTGTTATAATAAAAAGTATTGAAAATGTTAAAAAGTGTTCAAAAAGAAAAAAAAAAGTTTTTGTTTGGGTGGTGTTTGACTTTAGGTCTCATAATATTTTTTGTTCATTTTGATGTCTAGAATGCATAGTTAAAATCTTTTGGAATGTTCGCGAGCATCCTGTATAGATGCTTAAATACAGCCACGGAAAGAAACCAAGGAACAAATATTTCTTACAAACGAATACACTAATAATGCCCTCGCCTCGATTCGACCCCGGAGCCTCCAGCTTCGTAGGCACACTATCAACAACCCACACTATCGAGCGCACTATCAACTAGTGTACGGAGGCAGACGAGGATAATGATGATGATAAATGAACACGAATGACGGCACTTGAAGACCAAGCAATAAACATACCGTCCCCGGGGCTCTAAAGTTTTATTCGCAATCAAGATCTCTACGTCTCAGATTGCAATGCAGATGAATACATAACGGCAGGCACTTTGAATGCACCGGGCGATCCCAGTGCAAATCAAAAGCGGTCTTAATTGTATCCGGAGGGACCCAAGTTCTGATACTGAATACCTAACTTTAGAATTCTCCTTTAGTATAGAAATGTTCGAACTAATGTTTAGTGTCTGTTTTAATGTTACTGGAACTTTATGGTTTAGTATTATTGTTGAATGGAAGCTACCATGAGATGCCTTAATAGTTACTAAAACATATTGGTGGTAGGACCTCGGGCAGGATCCAGTACAGAACAGTCGCGTCGTCATAATGGACACACTACTGCAATCGTTTCTGTATTTAACACGTTGAGCGCGGGGAACTCGAGGGGAGTTCTCTGTGGGAGGTCCATTTTCGCTACAAAGCCGAAAAATCACGGGATCGGCTACGAGCGTAGCGCGTAGCACTCGCTGACAACGAGAGTGTTAAACTGCACTAAGTTCTATGTTATATACTTTTTCATCACACCTGTTCGGTAAGTGCGCCAATACGCTGCGGTGATGCGCGCCGTAGGTGCGTCATTACGTCCTAGTGGGCCGTTAAGGATTTTCATACAACATTACGTCGCACTAGCGCGGTCCGGCGCACGCCGCGCGCCGCGCCGAGATTTCTTTTATGAAAATGATGAAATTAAGTCATCCCTGATTTAGAACATTTTAGAGTAGTTTTGTGAAAATATATTGTTTTATTTACTTTTTTGCATCACAGGTGTGATGAAAAACATTGTGTGTACCACGGGCGGTACCTACAAGAATGATGAACTTGTGTGAAGTACTTTACTTTCACACTCGTTCGCAAATTCTTACTTACCGCCCTAAATACACAATGTACTATTATTGCCAATAAGTGCTACTTGCTACTCTCGTAGCCGATCCCGTGATTTTTCCGCATTGTAGCGAAAATGGACCTCCCATAGAGAGCTAAGCATTGGAAAAAAACAACAGAATAAATTAAGTACGCACATGTCGTTTAGGCAATTTAGGCATATTTTGGTTTGACTTTAAAAGTTTGTAAAATGGAAACTTTTAACGAGCTCTGTGAGCTTGTTACTCTTCTGATCGTTATTAGTCAAACGAGGACTCACAAATTTTTTACATTTACATATGTACAAATAGTAGAATACACAGCTATGATATTCTCTTATTCACACATTCGACGCTGCGTTCATCAACGAGCTCGACGACGAGACAGCATTCACTTCGACGTAGAGCGCAGCGCTGTGAAAAACGGTAACAGCTCGTTGTCGAACTATAGGCGGTAACCCTCGACGCAGTGTAGTTCCAGCTCATGCCGCATTCGTCGCCGAGCGCTAGTGTCGTTTAAAGTGCATTAGTAAATACCATTTTTAGGCTCGACGCTGCCGCAGCGCTGACACAGCGCTGATAGCAAGGCGGTTTCCTTAGTGAATAACACCGCAGAAGTGTCACTACGCAGATTAAACCTTATAAATACCATTATGCCGGCGCGCCTGCCGGGCAGGCGTTTGGCAGCGGCCTGCCGCTTGACTGGCACTAATGGCACGATAGTAAATGCCTCACAAAGGTCTCTTTTAAAAAATCTGTACGCTCTTTCTTTGCTAGCAGAATCAACACGTTGGACGCCACGTGGCTCACCGGTGGGCCTTCACGATATTTCCGTTGAGGCCATGGTGAAATCGAGTAATGGGCTATTTTCTCATAAATGAGATTTTGGTCATTTTGGATGCAGAATATTATATTAAGCAAAATAGATTAAGAGATACTAGCTTAAACGTCATAAAAACTCGAGTTTCATTAAAAGGCTCACCGGTGAGCCGCGTGGCCTGAACGGAAGGAATTGTGAAGTTCCTTCCGCGGGGGCCGCGGGGTCACGCCGCGGCTCACCCGCACGCACACCCCGCATTTGCATGCGCATTCGCAAGTCTCGCAACTATCAGTACGGCTGGTATCCGGGCATTTTCACTTCTAGGGACACCCAATTAGCTTAATTCTCACAAAAAAGTTATCTTCGATGTCAGTTTTGTAACGACAATTAAGCTTTTTTCACTTTTAGGCTAGGGTTGTCACTAGGTCTACATACAATACTCACAACATCCAATGGCTTTAAAATGGATGTTTCACCACGCTTACATTTGTCAATCACGGGATTCCACTCCACGCGGACGAGATTCCTTGCCCCTCATTTTGATTAAAATTCCGATGTTTCTTAATTTCAATAGCTTCACGTACTTTTCGACTATGATATATACGCTCGGTTGAGAGGACTTTCGGGTTATGGAGCTCAATCCAGTGGTTAGATCCGGACTCCAACAAATGCTCGGCCACAGCAGACTTATTCGTTTGACGCTTTTTAACAGCCGTGATATGTTCCTTGACCCTTTCCGCTATGGTGCGTTTAGTTTCCCCATTATAGAAACTACCACAGCTACAATCGATCTTATAAACGCCCGGTGTGTGATAAGGTAAAACATCCTTAGGCGACCTTAGATACCCTGCCACCTTTGATAACGGCATATAAACGGTTGGTATGGAATACTTATTCAAAAACGTACCTATTTTGTCCGTTACACCCCTGACATAAGGAAAAAATGCTGGTCGCCTCACAACATCTGAATGTTTCTTCCTCGGTATTCGTCTGGGTTGCCGTCTGTTCATTATGTAGCCATTTCTCTTCAGAACCTCCTGCAGGCTTAGCACATGATTGGTGCGACAGTATGTCGCCGCGAGATAGATCTCCCGTCCTTCACCAGCTATATTAACAAAAGAGGGACGGATACTGCTAGGAGTACTCGCGGCGAGATACTGTCGCGCCAATCATGTGCTAAGCATACTGAACGTGCGATAACTCAATTTCCAGAAATTCAGGGTCACAAAGTTCATGTGCTCTGTTCTTTAGAGAATTAACCACAGACTGAAGCTGCCGGAGGTGGTGGTGAGACAGAGCGTTCAAATACCTGCCTGTTTGTGTGGGCTTCCTATAGACAGTGTGCGCCAAAGAACCATCATCTCGACCTATCACCTTCACGTCCAGAAAAGGCAAACTACGCTCCGATTCCAATTCATATGTGAATTTGACTTTAGTATGAATGGAATTGCGATACAGGAGTAATTGCTCAACTTCATGCTTGCCACCTCTCATAACGCAGAAGACATCGTCGACATACCGCTTCCATAATTTCACTGCCCATGGTTGCAGATCTATGCTGGCCTCGAAATGCTCCATCCAGATATTTGCTTAAACCGGTGCCACAGGGCTACCCATAGCAACTCCGTCGATCTGGAGATAATGCCCCCCTCGATATAAAAAGTAGCTCCCTTCTAAACAATTCCGGAGCAAAACCATGACAGAACTCACTATCTATTATGAATAATTATGATTTTGTACTTTTGTTACTTTTGATATGAATTATAATTATAATGAATACCTTTTTTTTACTATGCCAATTGTGATAAATTGTTTTACGAAAAGCTCAAGAATACAAGCTTTTTTAAACTTTAGTTCCATCTTGATAGCGAGTAAGTCGACGACGTTACCTATTTTTAAACTTAACTAAAAGTTGTATTATATGCTTAAAATTAGGTAAATAAATAAATATAAACATTAAAAACTAATTTACTTTATTTTTTTACCAAACTCAATATTTAAAATCTTTATTTGCAAGTCTTCAACTATATTTTACCTATGAAGACTAAGCCAACCCTAACTAAGTTCACAAAATGACGAAAAAATCATAAGTCCTTTACAGTACAAAAGAACCAAGGCGATTTGTATCTTCTCTAGGGCCACATGGCTCACCCTGCATACGTTTTAGGATGGAATAAGTGAACGGTGGCCTGTAAAACAGGTTTGAAATGAAGGCTCGCGACGGCTCACCGGTGACCCCTGTGGCCCCAATGGTTCAACATGGTTAGGCTCACCGGTGACCCCTGTGGCTCCAATGGAAAGACTTTATTTTTGGCGTGGCGTTCAACGTGTTAAAATAGTTTAGAGTCTCTGATTGTTTGTTTCGTCCTCTTCTATATGTATATATATACAAGGTGGACCGATGACCTGGTGAAGGTCGCAGGAGTCCGCTGGATGCGGGTGGCTCAGGACCGGTCATTGTGGCAATCTTTGGGGGAGGCCTATGTTCAGCAGTGGACGTCTTTCGGCTGATATGATGATGATGATGATGTATATAGTAATTATATGTAGTGTATATATGTAATGTATCTATTTATAGATGGAATATATATGTTAGTTCGTGCATAAGTGCTTCTTTTTAGTAAGTATTTTATTATTTTAGTTGCACCGCCCACAATCTCTCTGCTTTGCTTAAAGGTTGACTGGTAGAGAATGCCTTATGGCATTAAGTCCGCCTTTTGTACGTCAAGTTTTTTTTCTTTTGTGCAATAAAGGTTAAATAAATAAATAAATAGTACCCGCCTACCACTGCGAGCGTAGCAGACTCATTACTGGCTCCGTTTCATGTTGCCAGCAGTGAAAGTTAAACGGATTCATTCATGATTGTTTTTTTTTGTTATTTGGCTGTTTGGACGATTTGAATTTGATTGTATCCAAATCGGCTTTTTGTGATGGTTTACACAGTAACTGAGCGTAAAAATATCGTTTACGTTTACCGACTGCCGATTGGGTTGGTGGGTTCCAATCTCACCTCCGGCCTTGGTGAAATCCGGTATTTATTCCTTAGAAAGTATATATTATATTACGATACCTATCTAATATTTAAAAGTAATTTGATTTGTTTACAAAAAAGTATTTTCTATTTTCTTCTTAGTTTTCGCTCTGTTTACAAACAATTCGATAACCTTCAATTTATATTCCGTCTTTAATTATAAATGTTTATAGGTAAAAAATAAATAAACAACTTATACTTTTAAAGAGTGAAAATGTCTCAAACTTTCCTTAAACAATATTTACCGTGATCTTGTTTTAGCACTTGGCAACTTTAGAAAAATACTGCGTACCTTTGTACTAAAGACTTATTTTTATACTCTAAGTATTAAAGTTTGTTTTCTGAAGGCCTTTGAAATAAATTGTTTGCTTCAAGAAAACAAGAAAGATTCGGTTTCAGAGTTCAGTTTTATTCGTAAACAAAATTTACAAGTCATGAGATATTTCCAGATAATTAATAATAGTAGTATTTACGAAAGAAGTGTGTAATTTAGCAAATTCTGGTCTACCTGGTCGCCTGATACCCACATCACAAGCTTTAATTGAGCTTACCGTGGGACTAGGTCGATTTGTGTAAGATGTCCCAAGATATTTATTTGACCGTACATATTCAAATTTTGTAAGCCGGATGTTCTGGGTTCGAATTCCGGCGAGGGCATTATTTGTGTATTTATCACAAATATTTGTTCCTTGGTCATGAGTTCATGACAATGCATTAAAGTATCTATTATATATATCGTCGCTTAGTGTGTACACATTACAAGCCTTAATTGAGCGTACCGTGGGACGAGGTCGATTTGTGTAAGATGTCTCAAGATATTTATTTATTTATTATTATAGTGACATAGTTGCAAAGTTGCCTAGGGTTTAAATGGGTTGACTGTACCTACATTCATCTCATCCATCTGACCTGTCTAGTTGTTTCTACGGTAGGTATGTAATACGACCATCTGTCTATTGTCCGGAGTTATTTATGTTTAATTTCGTTTCTTCTGGTTTTTCCTTAGTGACATTAATGAAATTTTCTCAAACATGTAATGAAATGTTGTCGTTATGTTCGTCATAATAGGTTTTAAAGTATGACGTTGCAGACGGATGACCTCGAGATAATAGTAAAGGATTTTCATACGAATTTAGCGGCCTAGGCCGGTAAGTAGGTAATATTTTTTTAAAACCATGGCGTCGGTTTTCATGAACAGGCTAAACAGCTTAATTTTGGTTTTTTTTTTAATAGTCGTATTTTTTATTTCATTGCATATGTTTGAGAAAAGCACTATACATATACATGCCTCGCCGTGAAATGGGCTTACCGGCCCATCTTAAGCCCATCTTTCCCGGCGTCTGCAGTAATGTACAATTTCTATATTAATATACGTCACGTAAGCGTAGGTACTGTTCGCCAGTAAGAAATCAAAAAAATTAAACTAGGTAACCTGAAAACTTGCATTATTTTATAAACACACTTTTAGAAGATAATCTTGGTTTTATCACCAACTTAAAACCTTAAACTTTGAGTTCACATACATTTTTAGTTAAAATTATCGATATTTATTAGTATTAACGTAAAAATATATATCTGCCTACGTGTTTCACGATATGTGTCAAAGACGTCAAATGCTATTGAAAGTTAGCTATATTTGTTTACATTATTTTGTTTTCTACTTGCGAATTAGTTACTATAGTCTGCGATTTCTAAGAATGAACTTTTGACAGTTATAAATATTAATCCTTCTATGAAAAAAAAAATACCAAAGTGACTTAGATTGGCTATATTACAAGGAAACTTTGATATATGTAAAAAAACCTTACTATCAAAATTACAAAACTAAAAAGGTTAAAGTCGATACCAGAGTTCTGGTTAAATCAACAAAGAAATTGTACATAATACCAAACAAGTGGTGTAATCAACAAAAAACTGGTGTAATCAACCAAATTAATTAGAATGCCAACATAAAAAGTTTGATAAAATCAAAATTGTGATAGGACCGAATTCCACCTTAATTTCCGGTTAGAACTACGCAAGCTCTGATAAATCCAACTTAGCAGTTTTTTCAGAGTTATTAATATGAGGGTAAAACGCATAATTTTTTCGATAGCCCTGACGTCATAGATATAAAAGGGTAATTTTTAAAATAGCAAAAGTTCATAAAAAATCTCAGTCTATAAGAAAACAACTTTGTATTTAGATTACACCCTACATAGCTCTACGTTTAACACATCAAACGAGACGTAGAGAGTTATATAGGTAAAGATAGCTAGGAAGCCACAAGTAATTGGACTCGTTATCTGACTCGAGCGTGGACGCTGGACAAACTAACGGCTAACTAAACACTAGCGTGGACATACGAGAAGAGAATCGATAATAGGGTAGTTCTATCTATGCGATTATTCCGTCGCACAAATCAAGTCATTACCATTCCCAAATTATTGACGAACTGTGTATAAATAGTGGAGTCATTTTCGGTTATCTTGTAGCACACGCATGTTTGTCTGCTATTCTGGTATGACAGTATCGTGTGCTTTTATAAAACGGAAAATAAAGTGGTGATGGTAATGAACAATAAAAACGCGTAAAAAATGGCATAGAAACACCGTATACCATTAGTATCATTTAAAGGTGGATTTAGACCAAACGAGCGAATGCTCATTCTATCCCCCACTCTACGAAATTCGTTCGTTACACAAAACGTGATTCGTCGAAATTCGTAGAGTGGGGGATAGAATGATCATTCGCTCGTTTAGTCTAAATCCACCTTAAGATGGTACAAATAGGGAGATTAAAAAAGTTTGTTAGTCTTTAAATAGAAGCAGATAAACTGAACATTTTCTAAAACTCGTGATATTGTTTTATAGACGACCTTTTTGTAGGTACCTACTATCGTAGTTGGAATTCTAATGCCGCTTGGTGACGGCAGAATACATTTGTCACCACACCTACTCTTCTCGTGGTGGGTGCCCTCTGGCCGGCAAACAGCACTTTCCCGGCCGCTGCGTTAAACTAACTAGCCGCCTACCGGGTCCGTTGAGGAGAAAAATAGGATACACATCGGATCACATGTTTGTCGGCCTCGGCTTCACCTCGGCGTACAATTACACGTCATCCGTAGCATTTCCCACTTAAACGGCCTTGGCATGTAATCTACTAGTATAGAAGATTGGTGATGAACATCATATAGTGGAAACACTACTGCGACCAGCGTGCGATTAGGCATTTACTATGGGGATTATGCCTCCAAACGCGTAGATTATAAGGTGAGAATATATTATCTTTGTTTAAATATTTTTTTATTATTTACGGACCAAGACTTAATGCATTGAAAATTATCTCTGATGGTCCAAAGATGATACTCTGAGATATACTATTTTAGTGAAGAACATCAATATCTTTCTATTTTATTCAGTTGATTAGAACATCTCTCAACGCTCACTAACGAAAAAACATTAGGTATTTGACCTTTGATCGTCGCTATTTTACCTTTGACCGTCATACCTAAATATGTATAAAATTATTTCCAAGAGAAAATATAATAATATAATAAAGTAATTATGGTTTTCCCATCATATATTTTATCCGCTCCCTTGTGTAAACATTTTCCTTATCTTTTTTCCGGCAGCAAAAACTGTGCGAGCAATTTTGTGAACAGTAGGTACTTACCAGTTACCACTGGTTGGCGGCATGTGCTAGCTGTTACGACTACATGAAATCATCATCAGCCTATGATAGTTCACTGCTGGACGTAGGCCTCTCCTATTAACTATGCGTATAAACGCATTAGGAGGTTAATGACCATAATCGCTATGCATGCGGATTGGTGATCGCAGTAATGTGTCCACTATGATGACGCTGCTGCCCATCATCAATATTTTATTAAATAGTGATCAGTGACACTTTAATCCTTTAGTCGACTCTTACGACACCCGCAGGAGGAGTTGGGGTGGTGACAAATGTATTCTTACTGCCGTCACCACACTACAATAAAAAGTGAAAAAAAATACCGATATGAAATGTGAAATCAGTACCTACCTACGTCTTTTTAATATATCATCAACATCATATCAGACGAAAGACGTCCTCTGCTGAACATAGGCCTCCCTCAAACATTGCCATTCGAGAAAACCCTCGTTCTCGTGGTAAGGGCTCAGTTCGTCTATTCCCTCAGGAACACTGAACACGCACAACTGACTTTACACTCAGTTTCATACATTATCTCAAGGAAAAGGAAATGCATATTAATATGAGAATTGAAAAATGTATTAAGTATTATTGCTAGGGGAATTATAATAATTCTGCAGTAAGTACGATTTTATATTTCGTTTTAACCAGAGATCGGACGAATCTGCGTCATGGTTCGCAATAACATGGACATGACACAAAAAATTGTTGAATAATTAATCTAATAATTTTCAGAAAATTACCTATTTGTACCTTTAAGAAAACCATTGTAAATAGTGTATAATAGTAGTCTTGAAGCTTCAAAATCAAATTTCAAGAAATTATTCTTTTTATTTTGTCATTTAATCAATTTTGGAGCGATGTCCATATTATTGCTAATGCTGATCTATATTAACTAATTTAAGGCTTAACCTCACACATCGTAAATAATAGACAAATATCATATTGTGACATTTTACACTAATTGACCTACATAGCTCAGTTAAGGTTTGTGATGTGGGTACCAGGCGCCGATATATATATAATAAATAGATACATGTACACACATAGACAACCATGATAAAGAAACAAATATTTGTGATAAATAAATACACAAATAATGCCCTCGCCAGATTTCGAACCCGCAACCTCCACATTCGTAAGGTCACTACCAACTAGGCTACGAAGGTTGATTTAATAAAAGAAAATTGTTATTGTAACGTAGGTAAATGGGATTTCATATTATTATTTGTTTTGTATGGTATGTTTTGTTTGCATGATTAATTATTGGCATGTGGTTCAAATCTCACAGGCATCGGCTATGCACTTACATAATTTTTGGGTCACCTTGTATACTGAATTGGATTCGGTTGGACATATACAAGGGTACATACCCAATTGCCCAGTTTCATCCCACATTAGATTAGCTACATTCCCCGGTTAAGTTTTGGAGTGCTGTTTCGTGTTTCAAATTTCACCAATTTTGCGAATACCTGCGTTCAATCGCTTCCCAAATTCTGAATTTGGTATTGGAACTTAGAGTATGCTTCAAATAATTTGTTACTAACTATTCCACCGTCATAACTCAAAATTGTCAAAAATTGAGTTAATGTACTAAAACGCAATATTTTCCATAGCTTTACCTGGTCTCTTTCGCAGACCCGCCAAAATAACGTTAATGAAAGAGATGGCATGAGTTGCTACATCTAAATCAATTCAAAATACATCAGTATTGCGATACAACGAGGAAATGCCGCCAGCATCCTCGGTACAATGCCACAAGAGCCAATCTTAGATATAGGTTAGGTTAAGTAGATTAAGTAGATTAGTTAGATTTAATCTATATGTACATAAATTGTAGTTTTGAAAATAAATATATTTAAAAAATTCAAAATGTGCTAAAGAGGCGAACTTCAATTATGATCCGATACATAAATAGGAAGGATTCTCATGATGAGAGACATTTCGATATATTATCGCCTTACTGTATAAAAAATGAGTAAAGTTTTATTTTAGAGTTTGTATTAAAAAATAGGTAAATTCGAAGTTAAAGCATTTTATGACAAAATGTTTATTGGAACTAAATGATACATTTCAGATTATTTCGTTTTAACAGTAAGAACCGTCGATTTTTTTGATTTTTGCCATTATAATAAACTAATCAAAAAAATATATTTTATCATAAAACGGCATATTTCCGCAAGGGTTTTTTCTAAGCTCAATTTATTATATTTATCATGTGATTTGTTTTAGTTTGAACGTAATATCCAAATAGACACTATGAACAATGCAATTAATATAATATACTTGAACAATTTTGAGCTGAGCTCGTTCTCTTAAAATTCCAGTAGCCTTGGGTTGTAAACCACAAAGTAATATAACAAGCGCTCAGTAAAAGCAGAATATAACCGCCGTAGGAAGTTAGTATAGATTATCGACAATATCGACTCTATTATTTGCACAATAGACTACAAAATAAAAAACTACATAATGGCGCTCATAACTTTTTCTACATTATATAACTGCCAGGTAGTCGAAAAAAATTGTTGAGTAGAAAAAGGACAACATGGTACCGTAAATGTTCACTAGATTATCGGCTCTGTACCCTTATCCTAACAATAACAATGCGTTGACCAAAAAATAACACTTCCCACATTTTGCACTTAGAGATAAAAGGCGTGCCGCCAGGATCATTAGTCGCGTGCCATTATTTAGTTTGTATATTTTGTTGTCTATTGTGCAAAGAATAGAGTCGATAATCTATACTAACTTTTTAAGGCAGTTATATTCTGCTTTTACTGAGTGTTTGTTATCTTACTTTGTGGTTTACAAGTTTACAACCCAAGGCTACTGGAATTTTAAGAGAACGAGCTCAGCTCAAAAAGTCTAACTATACCTACATAAATAAATGTAGTAACAAATAAAATAGGTTGACCAATTTCTCAAATTATAAACTCGATTTCCCAAAAATCACGTTTTTTGAGTTATGACGGTTTACTTTTAATGCTGCGGTATGTGCAGCTATGCTATTCTCTTATTCACACATTCGACGCTGCGTTCGTCAACGAGCTCGACGACGAGACAGCCTTCACTTCGATGTAGAGCGCAGCGCTGCGAAAAACGGTATTCACTAACGTAGAACAGCTCGTCGTCGAACTGTAGGCGGTAACTCTCGACGCAGTGTAGTTCCAGCTCACGCCGCATTCGTCGCCGAGCGCTAGTATCGTTTAAAGTGCATTAGTGAATAACATTTTTAGGCTCGACGCTGCCGCAGCGCTGACACAGCGCTGTTAGCAAGGCTGTTTCCTTAGCGAATAACACTGCAGTATGTGCACTTGCATCATGCGTGCCGCGTGCGTTGTAGCGTCGGCATGTCTTAGTAGATGGCACACCGCTTGCGTGGCGTGCACGTGAGCGTGACGTGCTGCACACAAATCGGGTAGCGGCTTGGCCTTTAACCAACATACGGAACAAGTTTAGTATGAAAATATAGCACAATTTTTTTAAATCCAAATTCATTTTATTACAATATAACTTAAATATTCAAGGAAACATATCTGCAACACAGGCTTCGTCAGAGGGCAACAAACGCAAAATAAATCAAAATCAGCAACAGGCTTCGTCTCATACACATCAATGATGGGATCCGCAACAAGCACAAGTACAAATTAAATCTTCATCTCAAACTAACAAGGTCAATATAATTGAGACTTGTGTTGTGGATACTAAGCGACGATATTTTACATACACATAAATTTAATACTTGGGCACCTCCATAGAAAACAATCTTTCATCATCCTCATCATCAGCCTATGATAGTCCACTGCTGGACGTAGTCCTCTCCTATGAACTATGTGTATAAACGCATTAGGAGGTAAATACCCATAATCGCCACGCTGGGCAAGCGGATTGGCGATCGCAGTAATGTGTCTACTACGATGACGCTGCTCCCCATCATCAATCTTTTATCAAATAATGGTCATTGGCACTTCTATCCCTTAGTCGACTCTTACGAAACCCGCAGGAGGAGTTGGGGTGGTGACAAACAATCATTACCAAGCAAGAAATATTTGTGATGAATTCGGGGAAACTATAGGTTTAGAAATAAGGAAATAATATGCAAAAATATTTGTTGTGTGACTTTTTGTTAAAAAAAATACTAGGATTTGAACCCGAAGTCTCCAACTTCAAAGGCAGGGTCACTACGAACTATGCTATGGAGAGCCTGACAAAATTCTTGATAAACATTGGTTGGATCGTTGAATTCTTAGCAAGTATCTTGAAATTCAGTTATTTCTCCCTGGGAGTAAAGTTTCTAAATTCTTCATAGTTTCACAGCCTTCAAAGGAAACCTTCAACCAAAAACATCAAACAAATAATTCGAAGTAAAATTAGTTTCTGAATAGGTACAAATAAAATGAAACTGCTTGTATTTATCTTTAAGTTTGTAGTAGTAGTAGTAGTAGTAAATACTTTATTGTACAAATAAATATAGAAAAGTACACAAAACACAAGACAATTGTACAAAGGCGAGCTTATCCCTGCAAGGGATCTCTTCCAGCTAACCTTTGAGTAGTTGAGAGAATTAGAGCAGTGCTAGGCAGACGAACTGTACAAAATTGTAAGGATTACAGTGAAAATAACTGAATATTATTATCAATTCTATAAAGTTATATTAAAAATAAAACTATTGTTTTTATCTAACTCTTATCTACTATACTTATTACTCTATTGTTACATAACAAAGATATTATACCTACATACATATAATATATTTATAAATACAATACATTAATATAATATATATATAAATATAATATATACATATACTATATATACACATATATATACATACAGAGATTCGATAAAATACCACGTATATCATTTGGATTCATCTGTAAGCCACAACTTATTTAAATTAGCTTTCAGCGATGCCACTGACTGACACTGTCGGAAGGAGGGTGGCAACGAATTCCATAGCTTAGACTTATTGTAAGAGCGGTGCCGATGAGGTGGGATGGATAAAGTCATGTTAGCACTAGAACGCAGTCGATGGCCGCTGCCTTCAGCCAAGAACCTAAAACACTCCGAAAGGTAGGGTGGTGAGGACGGAAGAAACAACACATTATAGAGGAAACAGAGAATATGCACGTCTCTTCGGTGACGGATGGGCAGCCACTGAAGTTGGGAGCGGAAAACAGAAATGTGGTCGAACTTACGAAGGCCAAAGATGTACCTTTTACACACATTCTGCAGCCGCTCAAGCTTGGTAAGCAATTCCTCAGTGAGATCTAGGAAGGCAACATCTCCGTAATCTATAAGCGGGAGCAGAAGAGATCGAGCAAGGGTTATCTTTGTGTGAAACGGAAGGAAACTTTGCAGACGCCGAAGCGAGTGCAAGGAAGAAAAGAGCTTTTTACTGATCTCAGTAACATGGGCTGTCCAACAAAGAGTTTGATCCATGACAATGCCTAAGTTTTTGACAGTAGATGTGAAAGGAATATGTGTTCCGTCAAAATATACTTTAGGCATTGTCTGATCATAAAGCTTGGAGATGAAATGGGGGCTTCCAACGACAATCGCCTGCGACTTCTTGGCATTTACTAATAGACCGAAGGAAGAGGCCCAAGCACTAACGGAGTCCAGGTCTCGGTTAATACAGTGTTTCTCGGTTTGTATACAATGTTTGGATGAGACAGTGTTTCAAATGCCATTTATCAGGTACAAATAAAATGAAACTGCTTGTATTTATCTTTAAGTTTGTATACAATGTTTGGATGAGACAGTGTTTCAAATGCCATTTATCGATGTCAAGCACACTGTGAAACTGTGCTGCAGTAAGAAAAAGTACAAAGAAAAGACGAATATAAAATTAATATTATATTATAGCTGTTATATATAGCTGCTATAGCTTTAAACCTCATTGCAAGTTAATATACAAACGATACTCCTCCTGGAGTATGTGTGGCTGCTCCCGGGTTTTTGCTACTGAAGCTGTGGCCGGGTCGCATCCTACCAGGGTGGGGTCGTTGCACCGTCATTTGGGGATGGTGTTGAGAGGCTGTTGAAGGAAAATTTGCCATGGGCATGGCGAGAGAGAAAATGATTTTGGTGATGATGATGCGGTAAGGCAAGGCAAAGTCCAATCTGAGAGAGATCTAAAAAGGAATACAGATGGAGAGAGAGAGAGGCTGGTGTAATACAAGTTAAGCTATTATATTTTTGGCAGCTATCATTGATATTGGATTTGGGCGGAGGTTACCAAATTCGGAATAGATTTATTTCTGACTGTTCCGGATTCTTGTTTAGTCCGTTTCTGAGCAGATCCTGTTCTTATTAGGTCGAATTCGGATTATATCAGTTTCTGGACTTTCCACATTTTACATTAAGCATATTCTCATTAACCCTTAACCACCTACGTGCGGTCTCACAGACACTGGATTATTCAAAATTGACAATAACTGAACGCCAGTACATCGCTCATGCCTCTGTGACCTTGTACCTTTGCCCAGCACCTCCGCAGTGGTGGCCATGCTGTCGACTCGTTCAGACGTGCACTCATTTGGATTTTGTGAGTAATAAAGTAGCATCGGCGGTCCGTGAGACCGCATGTAGGTGGTTACGATACATTTTGTAGGTGTCACAGTGACCGCACGTAGGTGGTTGTGTTATTTAAATTTTATACACAGTTTTGAAAAAAGGTTCAAAATATGAAGAAACTGGCCAAAAAATTAGTGAAACCCTATTTAGAGCATCGTGCAAATAATCAGCGTCTTCCACGGGACTAGAAACTTGTTTTGAATGTGAATGTTCGAACAAATTGTGTGTCGACGGCAGACAAAAATGGTTATTTCTAAAGCATGTAATTTTACAAAAATATCTTATTTGTAACCAAATTAGATAGTTTAATAGCATTTTTGATTGTTCAATTTTATTTTTTTGTAATGAAAAGCTTTATATTATGTTTCTTAATTTTGTAATCTCATACCCTGAAGGATACTAAGTTTTGTAATCGAAAATACAACAAGTTAATAAATATGTTAAGTTTGAAATACAAAATGTTGATTATTTTTGTATTCTTGTTGGTTAATAAATGCCTGAAACTATTTAAAGTATATTTAATATATTTAAACCCCCTTCAGTCACGCCAAAGTAAATAAATCAGGTCCCATAAGAAGAAGCGGTCTCCAGGACCGCAGGTAGGTGGTTGTGTGATACAAACAGGACGTAGGTAGTCAAGGGTTAAGTCCGTTTCTGAAGGTGGATTGAGACCAAACGAGCGAATGCTCATTCTATCCCCCATTCTACGAAATTTGTTCGTTAAGGTGCATGCAGACAAAAAGAGCATTCGCTGTTCTATCCCCCTACTCTACGAAATTCGATCGTTATACGAAACGTGATTCGTTGATTTCGTAGAGTGGGGGATAGAACAGCGAATGCTCTTTTAGTCTGCATGCACCCTTACATAAAACGTGATTCGTCGAAATTCGTTGATTTCGTAGAGTGGGGAATAGAATGAGTATTCGCTCGTTTGGTCTAAATCCACCTTTAGAAACGGACTTAATGAGAATATGCTTAATGTAAAATGTGGAAAGTCCAGAAACTGATATAATCCGAATTCGACCTAATAAGAACAGGATCTGCTCAGAAACGGACTAAACAAGAATCCGGAACAGTCAGAAATAAATCTATTCCGAATTTGGTAACCTCCGCCCAAATCCAATATCAATGATAGCTGCCAAAAATATAATAGCTTAACTTGTATTACACCAGCCTCTCTCTCTCTCCATCTGTATTCCTTTTTAGATCTCTCTCAGATTGGACTTTGCCTTGCCTTACCGCATCATCATCACCAAAATCATTTTCTCTCTCGCCATGCCCATGGCAAATTTTCCTTCAACAGCCTCTCAACACTACACGACCCGAATCGTACGCATCGGACGCATCGAATTTAGTATTATTTGTATGGAAAGTCATACAAGCGCGTCCACTGTTCCGCACCGTACGTATGGTAATATCAGTGGAAGAAATGCGATGCGATGCGTCCGATGCGTACGATACGAACATGTGGACGCCTGGCTTGAATCGAATGTAGCTTTCATTGACGTACTCTTTTTAAATGTGCACTGTGTCGTACATTTGTCATAGCATTTGTTCAAGTGACGCGCTCCCTGCCGTCCCCATTTCAGCTGTCAATGACATAATGGAAGAAAAACATCTGCTCTATAACGCTTCGCATGAAGCCTGAAATCTTAAATCATGTCAATAACATGACGACTCGCTAGGTTTAATCGCGTAAACTTACGTGTAATATAATCCTGACATTTTTGGCATGACATTAACACCTGGCCGTGTGGTGACGGCAGTAAGATTACATTTGTCACCACTACAACTCCTCCTGCGGGTGTCGTATAAGTCGACTAAGGGATTGAAGTGTCACTGACAATTATTTGATTAAAGATTGATGATGGGCAGGAGCGTCATTATAGTGGACACATTACCTACCTACTGCGATCGCCAATCCGCTTGCCCAGCGTGGCGATTATGGGCATTTACCTCCTAATGCGTCTGTACGCATAGTTAATAGGAGAGGCCTACGTCCAGCAGTGGACTGAGATAGGCTGATGATGTGCGACTACTTTGAAAATGTAAATCAAAAATATATCATAAAATAATTTGATTTATCCCACAAAACTAGTATTACTAGTTATTCCCGACCTCGATATAGTTAATTAAATTATCATGGCATTTAATTGATTGATTGAATTGAAATCATAAATATAAATCTAGTCATGGCTAGGCTTAACAATACGTTTGTATCACAATATTGTCATGCATTGGTGAAATTGTAATTCATTAGTCAATAACTGTATTAATTTCGGATTTGAGAGAAATCATAAATATATTATTTAGTCGAACAAATAATTTGGCTTTATTTTGTTCACAAAACGGGCTGTAGATTTAGACAATTTTGTACAAGCTTTTGATATGTCCATATATTATAGATGACTTATGGTGCCGAACGTGGTCCTTTATAATCGGTCTCATTTCAAGGCCTAAAGTAGCTTAACCAGCTATGGAGAGGGCTATTCTTGGTTGTCTACGTGATCGAAAGAAATTAGGGTATCCGGTAGACGAACTAAAGTCACCGACATTGCCCTTCGGAGTAGCAAGCTGAAAAGGCAATAGGTAGGCGACATTGCACGCAGAGCAGATGACCGATGGGGTCGAAAAGTGCTTGAGTGGAGACCACGGTTTGGTAAACGCAGTGTAGGATGTCCACCCACAAGATGGACAGACTACCTTATGAAAATCGCTGGGAGACGCTAAATACAGGTCACTTACCTACAACCGTACCTCAAAATCCAAAGAGGAGACTTAAGTTCAGCACTACAGTCTTATGGCTGGAATTATGATGATCATGATTTCGAGTTTTCCTGTGATATAAATTAATAGTACATTAATATTTATTATGCTACAAGTGAAAAAAAATAAGTTCGAAACGAGTGGAGATAAATTAAAGCACGACCGAAGGGAGTGCTTTAAATCGACACGAGTTTTCGCACGTGTATCGTACAACGTTTTCCAGTACATAGCTCTAGTGCGAGAAGTGGGTCATTTTACTTCAGGTCCAAAACTTCGGAGAGCCATCTGTACTAAAAAACGTCGTACGAGACATGTGCAAAAACGAAATTCGTAACTCGTGTCGATTTAAAACATCGCCACTCGTTTCGTATTTCGTGTTTTTCGCACTTGTGTCGTAATGTACATACTATTTTACTTTTCCTTGAATACTTACTACGGTAAAAAATCGACTTCCTAATTATTTAAAGTACCTATCTAATAAAATCTCGTCATTCAAACTTAACTATAAGAGGTTAGTAGTTGTGGCTATACCTTCTTTGAGCGGGAACATACCTGAAAATGAAAAAAAAATATTAGTACATGCATACATACATAGTAAAAGGTTATATCACTTTGAAAACTATTTTTCTGTTAAATTTTCATAAATATAGCTTAATTATAGTCAGAAACATCGGAATTTAAATCAGAATGAGGGGCAAGGAATCTCGTCCGCGTGGAATCCTGTGATTTACAAACGCAAGCGTGGTGAAGCATCCATTTTAAAGCCATTGGATGTTGTGAGTTGTGTGTAGGCATAGTGACAACCCTAACCTAGAAGTGAACAAGCCCAAGTGCGGGTAGTTCGCAAACCCCGCAGGTGTTGATTCATTTTCTCGCCAGTTTGCCTGCGACCACGGGTGTAACTGCATACCCGAAACGTCAGGATAATATTAAACCTAAGTTTACGCGACGAACATTTGTAAAACGCCTTCACTTACAGGTGGTTTATGATAGTTCCTTTTTATCCAATTATCGTGCTACGCATAACTTTCGCACTTGCATACTTGTTAGAACGTGACGGAAACGCCGAAAAACGATTAGACCCGGTACCATCATAAGCCTAAGATGGAGGAAGGTGGCTTAAGATGGTCACGTGTTTACCGTTTATCGTCCTACTCGTCAGTTTTGCACCTGCATACTAGTTATGGTGCATTTAGACCAAACGAGCATTAGCTCATTCTATCCTCCACTCCACGAAATCAACGAATTTTGACGAATCACGTTCTGTGTATCGAACAAATTTCGTAGAGTGGAGGATAGAATGAGCGAATGCTCGTTTGGTCTAAATTCACCTGTAGAACCTGACGGCAACAACTATAAACGATTAAACACGGTACCATCATAACCCTACCAATCCTAGTAACTAACCAAAATTTTCTTTTTAAAAACGCTGATTCTTTTAACCAAAAACTAAAGTTTTACCGAATCTAGTGAGCGCTTTGAGCATTAATAAAAAAGTTCTTACGTAGATACAATCTCGTACCTCACTATACAAAAGTCAAGAGTAGAAACTCTATTGCAAACACTCATAGTTACTACGTTTTGCTTTTGCTTGAAAATACAAAATGAATGTTTTTGAAGCCGATATCCTCTTATGAATTTAGTTTTCTAGATCCCTTTTTAGATACCTTCTTAAAGCATTAAATATTAAAGTGAATTACAGATACTATTAAAATGTTCGAATCTCAGGTACTTATATATTCATATAATATTTACAGAAGTTTTAAAACACTATTAAGTAATTTAAGAGCTCGGCAGAATCTCAACTCTCAACGGATTATGGATCTTTCCAAAGATAATGGACTAACGGTCATAGAAACATTTTTGGCGTTGATGTTAAAATTCAGTTTGTATTTCTACACAAAATTGTGAAAACCAACCAGCCTTCCAACGCTGCATGGCCACTAGAGAATCTTTTTTATACTTTTCATTTTATTTTTATTATTTTAGGGATAACAAACAGCCATACAGAATTTATGTTACAGCTTGGGTATCAAAACTAATAAAATTACTAAATGTATCGCCTACAACATTATCCACGAATTACTATACCAAAATGTGGTTAGATCTATACCAAAGTGGACAGTTATACATGTGACGAAGTGTAGATCAGTGACATTAAGAAAAAAAAACACAAAAACAGATAAATCATAAAAAAAAAAACAAAGAACAGTGAATTTAGTATAACAAACAAAAATGAAGGTATGAATACAACTCATACAGTTGAATTAAAGTTTTTAGCGAATCAAGTATAGCATATCTATATACTTAAATAAATAGAAGAAAATATAGATAGGTCCATATTTCCGAAATCATATAAATATAAATATCTTGGGACATCTTACACAAATCGATCTAGTCCCACGGTAAGCTCAATTAAGGCTTGTGATGTGGGTACCAGGTGACGATATATATAATAGATAGTTACATATAGATACTTAAATACATAGATAGCCATGACCAAGGAACAAGTCATCATCATCAGCCTATGATAGTCCACTGCTAGACGTAGGCCTCTCCTATTAACTATGCGTATAAACGCATTAGGAGGCAAATGCCCATAATCGCCACGCTGGGCAAGCGGATTGGCGATCGCAGTAATGTGTCCACTATGATGACGCTGCTGACCATCATCAATGTTTTATCAAATTGTGGTCAGTGACACTTCCCTTAGTCGACTCTTACGACACCCGCAGGAGGAGTTGGGGAGGTGACAAATGTATTCTTACTGCCGTCACCACACAAGGAACAAGTATTTGTGATAAATAAATACACAAAATAATAATGCCCTCGCCGGGATTCGAACCCGGAACCTCGAGCTTCGTAGGCAGGGTCACTACCAACTGATAAAATAACCCGTCAACCTTCAAGTCCAGAGTGAGTAGGCACCTTCTGGGCGAACTAAACGAAACGGGTAGTACGGGCGAAATAAACAAATAAACAAATAAACTCACTCCATCGTAGGCCGCGTCTCTGCCCTCGGCTTGTCTATGGCCATGAGTAAACCTATTTCAAATCTCTTCCCTTGGGCGTCATAAGAGTCTAAGGAATTAAAGTATCATTGAACATTTATTTATTGAAGATTAATGATAGGCAGCAGCGTCATCATAGTGGACACATTACTGCGATCACCAACCCCTTGCTCAGCACAGCGATTTTGGTTACCTATTTACCTCCTAATGCGTCCATACGCATGAGCTAAAGTCAGGCTGTCCAGGAGTGGACTGATATAGGCTGATGATGTGATGTGATATTAGAAGTGTTCCTCTGAAGGTATATATGACTAAAGGTAGACTAGTAACACGTGACTGATATAAATCTTCGAAATCCCTCAGAAGGCCTCATGTAGTGTTTAAATCCTTAAAACTTTAAAGTCTTTAAGCTATAGGCTTCAACTATCAAATATTTAAGTCTGTTTTTGAAAGACCTGAATTTAAGAT
>JALPQI010006980.1:0-77276 GCA_025490895.1 Thaumatotibia leucotreta | reverse complement strand
CGTTGAGTTGACGTTACGTTAAGAAGTGAAGTGAAGACATCGAACCCGAACCGAAGCCGTCAAGATAAGCTTCCTAACCTAACCTAACCTCTGTACTTTCTTTCATATTCTATTTTATTTTGTTTTATTGCGGTTCGTAACTTAAGTGTAACATACAAAAATGATACTGAAAGTCGGTGTTTTTGTTTTATTGTTCAGTGTAATAAAAGCAGAAAGTGGAGTCTTACAAACGGTCAGCGATGATGAATTACTCCAATTGATAAAGGACAGAGAAAAACTTATCGTACTGTTCAGTAAGTTTTTTATACTGATTTTGTTTTAGTGAAGTCATATAATGTACAATTTACTGTTAAAACTAACCAGAATATAATACAAACTTGTTATCCATCTTGACCTCAAATTGTTAAAAGCATTGTTTATGTTGTGTGCTTCGTACAATGTATACCAACTAGCCTATATTATAAATAACATAATATACAAGGATAACAAGGAGTAATGTAACTAAGTTCCTATACGGGATATTAGGAATATATTACATTTTTTTATACAACTCTTCTGGTGTATTTAATAAATTACCTATTTATTCCAAGAAGGCCTATATTAATAGATCTTTTGCTGCCCACTGAGGGTATTAGAAGTAACTTTTTTAGATAGCATCTAGACCAAGGCAGCTATTTATAATAGTAAATATTAATGTTTTCCAGCAAAGCCTGATTGTGATGTGTGTGCAAAGCTGAATAGCAACTTGGAAGGCTTGAAGGAAGACTTCAAGAAGCATTTAAATGCTGATACAGTTAAGGTTGTGAATAGCCACCTTGCCAGACTTTACAGTCCAACCAAGGAACCAGCAATTGTCTTCTTTAGACATGGAATACCTCTGCTATACAGTGGTAAGAAAAACCTTTCATAAACTCGTAGAGATGTTTAAATGTGGTTATATATTTTCCTACCTTGTAAATTTTTCATATACTTACACTAGCATTATCTCAATTTGATGAAACCCTTTTCTTTTCTTCAATATAAGATTCATTCAAGAGTCATTCAATGTAATCATTATTACCAAAATATGTTTTTGAGCCTTAAATCATTTAATTTTATGTGTCGAGTAAACAAACTGAAACATTTATTGTAAATGACCTTTGGAAATTGTTTTATCGTATAGTTGATTGAAATGTGGTCCACATATACATACTGACCATATGAAGGGTCCACGGAAAGAACATGTCTAGTCAATTCAAATTACAGAAGGAAAAACCACCTTACTTTAAACAGAATAAGGTGTGAATTTGCCCTGTTTTTTAAGCTTTCGACATGTTTTTTCCGTGGACCACACTTCAAACTATTTCAAAATAGTTGGACATGAACATGTTTTCTCAAGATAATAGCTGCAACTGATAAAACCATTTTTTTATTACTAGGAGAAGCAGATGAAAATGAAATCTATGGATTTTTGGAAAAAAACCAGTCACCTGCAGTCAAAGAGCTTAATGATAAGATTTTTGAACACATAACACAGGCTGCTACTGGAGCTACTACAGGAGATTGGTTTATCATGTTGTAAGTTTAAGTAGTATTTATGTGGTTTAATCCCCTTTAGTCATAAACACCTCCTAACTTACCCTTAACTTAACCCTTAAATGCATAGTGATGTATATATGCATCATGTATTCTTGACTCTATTGACAGCATGTCAGAATTCAAATTTGAATAAATCTTTGTCAAGGTCATGCATTTAAGGGTTAACTAGCAAATTTCGGCAATTCCTTAATATTTTTTCTAGCCACGAAGTATCGATCCATAAGGATTATTTTATGAATTTCCAAAAATAAAAAAATCGATCCACCCTAGTGTACAGTCGACGTCAAAGATATCATTATTGTTTAGGTGCCAAAATTATATTTACACGACCTTAATATAAAGGCAATAAAGTCGTGTAAATATATTTTTGGCGCCTGAACTGAACCGTAAGATATCTTTAACGTCGACTGTACGTAGGGAAAGTGACTAAAGTCAGTATGGGTAAGTCCGGCATATTTTATTTGTAAGGAAAGTCCATCATATGCATCTTATATTGTTGAGGTAGGAAATCAGTTGGTAGACGGACTTTCCTGATAGACGATCTTACCCGCATTGACCTTATGTTAAAAGTGTCATATTAAAGTTTACCTGGAGCCTATTTTGTTTTCAGTTACGGTGCTTCTTGTGTGGAATGTCAACGATTGCACGCGGTATGGGAAGGCGTGGGCGCGACTCTCCGCGGCCGGATCAACGTCGCGCGCATTGATGCCAACTTGGCAGGCCTCAACACTGCCAAGCGGTTCGAAGTCACTAAGCTACCTGCGTTTTTACTGTAAGTACTGTAAATATTTACCTAATGTATTAACCTGGCGAGTGTGGTAAAAAAAAGTTAAACAAAAATAAATTCTAAATATATTGACATAAGTCAAAAGCAGGGTATGATGTACCCTGCCACACTCCCGCCGGGTTAAGGGTGAAGACACATATATCAGCATGCGTACGCATTTTAAAAATGGATGATGATCATTTAGTATGCGCCGTGGTGGCGTAAGGATATATTTGTAACCACTCCAAATCTTCCTGTGGGTGTTGTATCGACTAAGGGATTAAAGAGTCAATGACTGTCTTTATACTGAATTGATGGTGGGCAGCAGCATCATCAATATCATCATATGTGGAGTCACTACTGCGATCGTCAACCCGCTTGCCCAGCGTGGCGATTATGGGCATTTACCTCCTAATGCGTCTATACGCATAGTTAATAAGAGAGAACTACGTTCAGCAGTGGACTGAGATACGCTGATGATGTGTTATTTACCTAATGAGCAGTGATCGGTTTTTTGGATTCACCCTCGCGGGGTTTCGCGTGTAAAAAATGACTATAAAAAAAATGAATACTATTATATTACATTATGAACAGTAACATGGCAAATTGCATGGAAATACGTATAAATAATCAAAGTATATTTTTCAAGTCACTATAGGAGACCCGCCGGGGGAATCCAAAAAAACCGATCACTGCTAATGAGTTAAGGGTGAAGACACAAACAAGTATCAGCATGCGTACGCAATTACGCATTTTTAAAATAGAAAATGATCGTTTAGAGTATGAGATCGCGTCCAGCTTTTCGCACGCGTACTCATGCTTAAGCGTTTCATACTAAACGGTCATTTCAATAGACAAAATGCGTATGCATGCTGATTATATGTCTTCACCCTTAGTTTGTCTTCTTTATGACTGTAAGTCCTACTCAATCGGTTACAGTTCTTTCAATACTTCAACCCTTTACCACTGACGTGACGTCTATCAGAAACCTGTGCATTGCGATGTCGCCTCTACTATGTTGGTTCATGATTTAATAATTCCAGTATGCTTAGAACATGATTGGTATATCAGTACCTATGTCGCCGCGAGATAGATTCTCCATCTTATACTAAATACTAACTGTATGAATAAAAGAGGGATGGATAGTCTATCTCGCGGCGACATATTGTCGCACTAGTCCTGTGCTAAGCCTACTGATCACGTTACCACGTTAGTGGCAAAGGGTTAAGAAAAACAATGATTTCACTCTCATAATAGTCATAATGTCAACTATTCAAAGATTCTCATAAATAAAAAATATTTATGAATGTGAAAACCGCATTCCTTTAGCAATGAGCCCACTAGATGACGTTGTAATAAAGTCAGATCCTATATTTTATATACAATTCTCTCCCTTATTCGTCAAACGTTTCCTAATTCATTCATTCAATTCAATTCAAGCCGCTAAGTATTTTTTGTCCCTGTGTCTCATAGACATATTAATTAGTTAAATAAATAAAAATAGCCATTTATTTAGACCTCATAGGTACATATTACCATTGCATTACAATCTTTTGAAATTGTCACCTTATATAAATATTTACTGTTATTATTTTATTTTTAATATTAGTCCTTTGCGGTGTATGTCATGCGTTTTATTTATTTATTTATTATTAATTAAAAAAAAAATTACGTCGGTTTACTTGCCTTCCGGCATAGGCCTCCCCCAAGACCGTCTCTGTTGGTTGCTTTTCTTGTCCATGTTGGCCCTGCATTGCCTTTATGTCATCCTCCCATCTGCTGCAAGGTCTGCCTTTTTTCCTTTTCTTATTTCTGGGATACCAGAGTGTGACAGATTTTGACCATTAATTAGATAAAATGGGACAAACGAGTTGCTAGAAGACGTTTATGAATTAGTAGGTAAGTTTTTGTTCTAGACGACTTTTCATGTCCCTGGCGTCCCCGAAAATATACATGAAATACTATAAGTTGAATTAGATAAAGTCGACTTCATGGTTAATCTTGTTTGTTTCAGTTTCCGCCTTGGAAAGTTATATAGGTACAACATACCTAAGAATGACGTGAAATCATTCGTCGCTTTTGCACAAGATTGGTACAAAAATGCAAAGGCTGAGACTGTGCCCCTTCTTGCTTCACCATTGTAAGTATATTATTTATATTCATATATCATCCGTCAGTAGAATAAAAAAAAGTCAGTCAGTTTCGTTGGCCATTCAACGCGGCAACGCGGCAAATAAGGGGTATACAAAAACGTTCAAAAATATGTCCCAGTGCACTCTAATTCTGTGTAATAAGAACGTCGTAACATATTTATGAACGGATTCTTTCGATACTTATTTTTGCACTTGACTGTAAGTACCTAAGGATGTGTGAGATTTTCGTCAAATATAATAATTCAATAGCAAAGATTAAGGGCAGGTATGATCTTATAACTTTGTAAAGGAATGTTACATTTTAAAACTCTTTACTTGTTACAGTGACGAACTTGTGGATTGGTGCGTGGAAATGATTAAATTTGGAGTTGAACTTGGATTAGAGTTGCTGGCAAAGTACCCCTGGGTTTGGCAAATAGGATTAGCTGGATTTGGGCTGGTGGCGATCACGGCCCTGATCGCCCTTGTAAAGGCTGGACGGTCAAAACCGGCGAAGGAAACGAAAAAGGACAAAAAGAGCAAATAAGCCATAGACCGTATTATTATAGACTAACCCTCGTATTCATAAACGTATTCTAACTCAACTTGTCTCTTTCGCGCTTATGGGCATATTGATAAAACTGAATGGGACAAACAATTTTCAGCGGCTTCCTAAGTTAGCAGACTTTTATGAATAAGGGGGTAACTTACCCATTCATAAATATCTCCCTCTCAATATACTGTCTATAAGAACGAAAGAGGCAAACGATACTTCTCTGCTTGCTAAATTAGGAGATGTTTATGAATAAGGGGGTAACTGAGCATTTATTTACAAAACAGAGTCTGACAGCAAATTGTGATCGTTTATAATTATATTGTATTCAGTGTGTGTTAACGTATCGTTATGTAAGTACAAAATTACAAATACTTGTGTTGTATTTATATTTTTTGAGGTCGATTTGTGTATTATCAATTGTATCTAAATACAAATATTTTTTATAGCTTTGAAGAATCTAAGAGTGTTTATTTCTATTAAATTTATGTGAAGCTTATTTTGGTCAAATATACTGTTCTTGTCGATTCGAGCGATAGACAAATAGAAGAACGAACGAATGAAATGGCTTCCGCGAATCACGTTCGACGTTATTTGTCGCACTTGTAATTTTGTACGTATGTGTGACGGGGAGGCAACATGTATTAACGGGATCATAGACAATTCAGAGTAACTATCTTCGTTACTCGAATAAAGGCGATACAATTTATACCTAATGGTATTTCTATTGCGTGTTATGTAAACTTAAGGTGTCCGTCCAAAATGAAAATCTAGTTTAAAAAAAATGATAATGCTTTATAGAAAATTTATAACATGATTATATTTTTGTACGTTAGTCCATACGCTAGTAAAATCGGTGTTTTTGTAATGTTGTGGTTTATTTAAGCATTATTTGTCAAATAGGTACTTCCTAAACCATTTTTCTGTTGATGTTGAAAAGATAATAAAATGATGAAAAAAAATGGCTTGTAGGTGTGCATGAGGCATAAATATATATACTTTTAGACCTTATGATCCAGACAAGTAAAATAGTAATTTTGAGTTGCCAATAATAATAATCTAGGTAAGATTAATTTAGAAAAAGCATATTGGTAATTCAGAATTTCTGTACAATCAAGGGCAAAAAGATTCTGCTAGGTAACTTGTTTGAAAGTCAGGAACAGTTAAAGGGGAAAGGGGTTAAGTCTTTTTCCAATCACATCAGCCACACTTATAGATGTTTTATTATGAATTTCATTTTTATAGTCCGAAGTAAATGTTTATTTATTTAGTGGAACCTGTCAAAGCTATTGTCTTACCTACTGACAGTAAGGTCCATATTCGTTTACAATCTAGGTATAATCACATTTTGGGAAATATAAATGTAGCTACAAAATGAATGGCTGTACAATATAAATAAAACTTTGAATAAAATAGTATGTTGCATTTATTTTGCATAAGTGTAGAATCCTTAGTTTATAACATACATACTGTAGAGGCCACAATAACATTTCAAAGCATTAAACTTTGTCAATTACAATCATTTTTATAAAACACATCCAAGATATTACCTTAAAAGGGTCCCTAGTAACCTAAGACTGCAAATAAACTTGCAGACTGGTTATTAACACATTTCTAGTTAGGGCTCATGCATAAATCATGTGATGTTTTTTTTGGCTACTTTTTGACCCCCCCCCCTCCCCCATCGTGATGTTTGGTGAGTGTCTTGGCTAGCCCCCCCCTAGCAGTCTCACGTGTATTTTTTTCATTCAACTTTTCACGTTCGCTAGCCGAAATTGACAATATTTCTTAGATTTTTCATCGTAAAAAAATACACGTGAGGTCTCCTTGTACCCCCCCCTCCCCTACCGTGATCTTTCGTGATGTTTTCTTGGACCCCCTCCCCCCCTATAGGACCTCGCGTGATTTATGCACAAGCCCTTATCTACAACCATAAAAAATGTAGTTAATATTTCACACACATAATAATGATGATTATAACCCTCGGTATGATTATAAAAGAACTACTTAATTTTATAAATGTTCCAAGAAACCAGATAAAGCTAACAAGAAATGTGAACTTGATAATGTCAGACGATTCGTGCTTTTTAATAAGCTTACTTGAATAAAGAATAGTTTGACTTTGAACTGTGAATGAACATTTGAGATGCACCACTATGTGTCACCTATACACACAAAAAAACATGAATTACAGCACCTTTACATTAGACAACATTTACAAAGTGCCCTGCACAAATCAAATCATTGCTTCAACATGTGGCATTAAAATTGCACTCAACACACACTCAAACATCCAAAACAGTGAAAATAAATTAAAAAAAGCTTAAATGTACTAAATAAATTAGTATAAAAATTAGACTAGCAACAAGTCATTGTTAAATGGTATCAACTTCTATGTTGATTCTAAACACTGAGGCAGGATCAGCTAACTCAGTTCTGACAGCGTCTTCAAACCTTTTGAATATTATAGAGAATTCCATCATATTTTCAGGTTTTGACTCTATCCACATTTTATCAAATTCATAGAAAAGATAACAGTAAAATCTGTGGAACAAATTCATGTTGGGTAAGTACTGTTTAGCATTAAACATGTAAGTTTTAGCAGAGCCATCCTTTAGTAAATAATATGCCATGGAGGTTAAGTTAATGCCCACAATTGCAAAGGTGTAGCCATATTTTGGATGATGTGAATGACTCAGCACATGGCTTGCGGCTTGTGGATACTCTGTAGCAAAAAACAACAAGTTTTCCAATCCAAGCAAACCCATGCCACGGAAATCAGTCTTGGGATCATCACCCTGGAAAAAACAAACATAATCACTCACAAAGCTAGGAAGATTACATGCACATCTAGATTAGTAAAGTAATTGTTAAGAACACATACATGAATGTAAGGATGTATTGTTATGAACTAATAGTAGACTTCTAAGGGATGAGAATGCAAAATTGCGCCTTCAAGAGCTACTAACCTGAAAACCGATGTATTGCCATTGCTTGGTCACTCTGCTCTCCAAACTTTCGTTAGGTACCAATAAGCTCCAAAGTCTCAATAATTTCTCCTCATGGTCAGCAATTGTACAGTCATAATGTGTCTTACGCATTTCTTCAACATCCTCAACTAACATTCTGTAACTCCAAATCTGTTCCAAGCATCTTCGAAATGACACAATAAACAATTCATGCAGTTTGGGATTGATTTTTTTCGCTCTGAGAATGATAGCCACAGATGGATTTAATATATCGGGAAAATTTGCAGGTAGAAATCTTCTCTCGTACACAACATTGTCTAAATAAGAAACTACTTGCTTTACGTCTTCAGTGCGAGATAACCTTAGAGAATTTTCTACATTACACGAACGCTCCGCACCAGGTTTGTCACCATAACAAATTCTCTGTAACTCACATAGTCGCGTTGTTTTTCTCAGGAACCATTTAATGATTGGTCTCAAATACCATTGTAGAACTGACCAGAGATTGAAAAACACCATTATAAATTCAATTTATTACCTTTTCACTTTGTACATTTTTTACAAGGTTGACTAAATTTTGTTGTCATGACGATTTCACATTTATTTCCTTCAATGACAGTGACAACACTACACTGACAACTTGACATTGACATCCACCCATGGATGACCCTTGACTTGGTTGAAGGTTGGTACACTTGTCAAAAGTAATGCTGGCCTATCGCGAAAATCGAAATTCGTAAATTTCGAGTACTTTTCTCTGTTACTCAAACGAAGACGTCATTCATTAGAAAGAGAGAGACAAATCCTCGAAATTTACGAATTTCGTTTCTCGCGGTAGGGCAGCAGCATTTATACCGGCATAACGTAAGCGGTAAGCTTAAATAACACTTTCTATCTATGGCTTCGTAAATTATTCAAAATGTATGGATGAGTCGGTTTTTTCTTTTGTTGACTCTAGTGAAAGTTGTAACATTAATAAATTCATGTCTATCACGTTTTGAAGTTGCCCCGAATTGTTTATCAAAAAACGTTAATGTGGGGGCACCATAATGCTATAGACAATTTTATTTCCTTTGTTTGGAATGTTCATGTTAGGACGAGGGACCCCGCCGAGTGTGCCACTAAGAGGGATGGATATATAGTGAGCGTTGTTGCCATGCGAGAAAAATTACCCCATCATTTACCCTATTATATGAAACAATATTAAAATGTAATATCAAATATGTTTATTTAATTGGAGTTTTAGTTTCTTAGTGTACCTTATTTAATTTAATTTACGAAATAGTATTTTAAACTGTCATAGATACGTGGCGTTTTTCAAGCAAAATATACATCTTTGCCGAATATCAATTAAATTGCATTTTAACGTATACCAACCGACAGTAGAATCCAAAAAAAGAATGTAAGCAAATATGGCTGACATTCCATAGCATCTGACGTGTTTGAAACATATCGTGAAATACGTTCGCAGATATAATTTTAGGTTATACGTACCACTATAAATATCAATATTTTTTACTAAAAATGTATGTGAACTCTTTCAAGTTCGGAATAAAACTACGATTGTGTTTTAAAAGTGTTTTATTATGGAATAATGCAAGTTATTAGGATTGTTTACATTTTTTTGGATTCTACTGACGAATGGAGTAAACGGTTTGCGGACAGCTCATATTGACTAGCAAAGATGCATTATTTACTTAAAAATAATACATTTTTTTTACTTTTAGGTATACACTATCTTCTACCATCCCCGACTCTCAATTTCAACTCGTCAATAATGATATATTTAGTAACTTATCGACATTAAATTAAAATATATATATATATATATCATCATCGATTTCATTAGAAGAATGAAAAATTACATGTACCTACTTACCACAAACAACATAGTACATAAACCCTCGATTACCCAAACTAGTTTGGGCAAACTTATTCGGATAATTTAAATAGGATAAGGTAAAATAAAACGACAACGTATATACAAATAACATTTAATTTACTCATAAATAATTAGAATTCTATGGAAAGAAAACATTTGCAAGTGCACCATCGGGCCAAACCACCATTTATACATTATAATAATTTTACGAACGTGGGCAACTATCATACTGAAATTACCCCAAAATTTTGGGTAATTATACCCTCCTTGCCCTGGCATCCCTCGAACAATAACAAAGTCACTGAATTATTTCCCTTTTCCGAGTTAATTATGGCCAAAATGCTTTCTAATGACTAATATTTTTATCAGTTTACATTTTAAAATGGTTTGCTAACAGTTTCATTTAGAATTAGACTGAAAAACACTATATTTACCTGCGAAAGGTTATGTCAGCAATTTTTCGCTCGTTTCTACTTTTACAGCCTAGTACTTCGCATCGCACCATATCTAGAAGATAAACACAGATGAAATTGTTCAAAATAAGCCTTGGGATAAGTTGTTTGTGTCCACTTTCACATTGAAAACATTTAATTTCACTCCCACCAGAACGCCTCTCTAACGCACGCACATATTGGCTAGAAAGAGAGGCAAACAGCGAAATTGTAAATTGTAACTTTATAAAACGCGACCCAGACGTAAGTGACGTATTCAACGCATTTGTCTGGCACATAGATGCTAAGTGCCACACAAAAAATAGTGGCACAGTGATAAGGACGGACGATTATTGTTCCTTTTCACTTCCACTAGTTAAAAGTTTAATAAGACCATCCCTTTCGTTCTTGCTATTATTATTACGTTGTCAAATCCATATTAATCCTACATTCATGCAGAAAGTCAATCAATTAGTCTTGGCTATGGCTAATCGGCTTTTCAGTTGACAACTATTTACGCGGGAACGAATTTTATTTAGAATTCGTGGAAATTATAATTTTTTAAATGCTGGTTAATTTTTTAACAATCCTTTTATCGATTATAGAGAGAAAATATTACTTTTGTTAGTATTTAACTTCTAGCCTACGAGAGCATACGTGCTATGATACGGTAGTTGATTACGGTAATCGTACTATGATTTCATTTTCAATTCAGCACCAATTACGACACGTTGTCGTCTGTCGTCACCGTCACGCCTCTAAGAGTATTTTCGCTATAAACTCATGTGAATGTGTTATGACTTCTCTTGAGTGCCGAGTGACTAATCGGTCACACACCATTGGGACTATAATTTAAAATGAGTGTCGCTAAATTCGACAAGCAAATTTTTGAAAGCGGAATTCGAGGGGTTAATCAGTCTTTTGGTCTATATTTCCCAATATTTGACTGTAGATAATGTACACGACATTGACCACGACTCATTTTCAGCCACGAAATCTGCTAAACGAAGCACATCTTATTTGTAAAAGCATGACGTAAGGTTTTGATGATAGGCTCATATCCATGAATTGCCATACGCCCAATCGGGAATGCAACTGCCATCTGGTTTTGTAATATAAGCAAGTCTACGTCCAGCTGAGTTCATAAATATATGTACAATTGTGTACCTTATCCCAATACAATACCAGTTTTTGAACTCGACTGTACCTACCATAAATCATAGTTTATTTAATTAATTTTATCGCGTAAACATACGTTTCATTATACTGACGTTTCGGGCACGACGTTGAACCTACTACGGGTATACAGTGCAATGAAAAATGAATTTTGGACGACACGACAATGGTTATCATGGCATGGTACTCTAAAACCCTCTGAATTACCGGTCCAAGTTGCTATCAATAATAATATCGTTAGTCTGTCACACCCAACCTAGGGCCGTTTCTCGAACGCTTGTAACTTGTAATACCAGATAAAGTCTCTTTTTAACACTATTAATTAGATGGACTTCCGCTTGTATTACAAGTTACTAGCTTTCGAGAAATAGGCCCCCAGTCGTTGCACTAGTGTGACGTCACATGTATACCATCTTCGATTTTGATCACTAACCATATCTTTAATGGTTAACCTTTGCCTGACTTTGACATAATTTTACACAATTGACGTGGCCGCTAAGATCGTGGCCGTGGTCAGTACTAAGCGGTGATGTAAATAATAGATACTTACACCCCTATACCTACTGAAATACATACCTATTACCCACGCTGACTATCAAATACATATTTATGATGTACAAATAAATTGTCATGTGGCTGCCACATCACAAAATAGAATTGTGTGGTAAAAGTGACCATATTATTTTCCTACAATACAGCCACATCTTCCATAAAATTCGATTTTGATATGTGGCCGTATAGCAAAGCACACAGCGCTATGCTTTTTCTGGGATTCAAATTCAGAATCTGAACGCTTCGTTCGACGGGTATTCTGACGGTCGGATATCGTGAGAAATTTAAGCTACTTAGCCAAATTATGTATGTAACTGAAGATAAAGAAAACAACTAGTAATTAAATTGAATTTGTGTTTTATTTGATGAAAATTGTAATTCATAAATTTTACATTAAAAGTATTTACAATGCTACAATTTTGGAGCCACATTACAAACACGATGGCCAGTCATCGCTTAGACATTATTTACAAAGGCTATGCGTGTTGGTGATTATTGTTTATTGTACAATACAGTAATAAATTCGAACTACAAAATATTCACTGTAATTCGTGGGGATGCAATTAGTCGACTAAATTATTTACGTAGTCTAAGAAATAATAAAATACGCAACGTCAAGCCATATATTGTAAGATTCGTTTTGACAGCTGAAGGCTTTTAAGATGTTTTTTTAATTTTTCGGTTGGCTTAATGGTAATCTTATTAAGTACGTACTTTTTTAGCAATGAGGGTTTTTGATACTTTTTCTGCCGCTATGGGGAGGTGAGATGGCAGCACTGAGGCGACCATATAACGAACTGTCAAAATAAATACGCGCATTTAATTTTCAACATATTTATAGGTTTATTTATTCTGAAAACCATTACTTTAGTCATATTGTTACCTAAAATAAATGAATAAAATAGTTCCAAGTCAATTCTCATGAAATTAACAAAGTTATAGTAATTATTTTGAATACCAGTGACTTTGAGCGCCTGTTTTAGAGTTCAATCTTCAGTTCGACGACCATGTATTAGTCGTAATCCATTACAAAATCAATTCTCTTCCAAATAAAATAGAATTTCAATATTTTAGGCCCAGGTGCCTATGAATAGTATGAACCTGACAGCTGTCGAGACCAGGTGCGTACGAAGCGCCGCCCTGGTGGCAGAAAAATTATCGAAAACCCTCATTACTGCCTGCAGTGCAGAACTCAGATGTTGCAAACAATCATTTCCTAATTATTTTTTACGTGTTGTAGGTATTCTACCATTCGTGTAACATTCTACTTATAAGTTCCAATTTATACGTATATGAATAGCTGTTACAATCAACTTCAGCATCTATCATACTGAAACTATTAAATGAGATTCGATTTTTTTCTATTCAGTCAAATACGGAATAGTAGCATACGTACTATTCGCCGGATACCGGATTCTAAAATTACTTAAGAGTTCCGATTAAAGACGGGATTGATAGGAGTAAGAATAATTTAACGTTAATATCAATTACATAAAAACTATATATAATAGTTAAAAAAAGTTGCGTACCTAATGACATAAAATGGTGCATTCCATTCTGTTTTATAATTCGTTCAATAAGTTGAAAATGTTGGTGGTATTTTTGGTTATTCGGTCAACGGTTCCTCGAATGTCCGGTATCTGGCCTAAATACTATTTCCTACATCTCTTAATTGAGATAGCAACTCCTGACATTTCAATGAAAAGATCATCGACAGGATTGTATACTCGTAGTTCAATACATTTTCGAGTAAGTTACTCCCTCGTATAGATAGATATTTTCTTTACCGTGGACCGCGGATTTTAAGGAATCACTTAAATAATCTATGAGGATGTAACAGCGTCATCTAGTGTCAAAACTAGGCTTACGATATATTTGCATACGTTTTGCGGCTCCTTATTTCTTTGTCTATCACTTAGCTAACTAGAATCGTGTACATTGTCCGCTATACAAATTACAAAATGACGCTTACTGTGACATTTCAGGCTGTGGCATGAACTATTTGCCTTTACATGTAGCGCAATCTTCTACAACTACCTAGATAATTTCAAATAAAAATCTTAATTTTACAATGCACTTAAAAAACTATGCTTATTGATTTATCTTTAGGTTTCAAGAGAAATAATTAAATAATTTGCTTCCTACAAATATCATAGCTTTGACTATAACATGTTATTGAAATACAAATCGCATAATTCAATTTAGAAATACGTACCGCATAAGAAATTCAATTTCGAGTTACCTTTTTAATGGAACTTTCTCCCTATCAAATTTAGTCTCTTCACTAGTTAAATAAAATTATTAATTCCTTTGATTGGTCGATGCAGGTCATTTCGACTTTCATCACTCGTTTCCAATAGATTTCTGTATGTATCGTTGTGTTGCTTTTTCTCAAAAATGTACAATAAGTAAAATGAACGAACTTAAATATTTTTAGCAGTCAAATTAATAATTATTACAATACTAGTGAAAAGAGACGTCACATAGGTATGCAATGCAAGAAATAAATGTATAAGTTATCACGGCACTAAATTATGCTTTGTTGCTATGTCCATAATAAATTAGTCATGGATCGCCATGATTTCCCATTCGTCCATTGAACACGCAAAGGCACCTACGTACTTATGTTAAATACAGTTGTAATTGCTCGAATACATGATTTTTCTAATCATAGGCTACAAAAAGATATTATAGTTTATTTTTCTGTTCGAGTATCGATTGTACTTTAATTTGTTTTTTTTTTTTACATTTTTTTAACGTTCTTTCGACGCGCAGTAGCAAGTAAAATATCTCAAAGTATGCAGTATTACCGCATCAAGCGTCTTGAATAAAATAAAGGGAACCTACGAAACTTTGTTGCCTACATGTTTTACATACAAATTGAGAAAAATTACGTTCAAGTACTCAAATCAAATTACATCGAGTTTTTATTGGAAACTGACTTTCCAATCATCCCCTTTGTAGGTAATACTAAGGCGGATTCTCATAAACTATTGTTCGCTGTTAGATAAGTGCTTCCTGCCAGTCCTTGGGCAGCTTGGTCAAAGTCAATAAATTACAACTGTATAATGTTTCAATACAATATATTTTTTTATATATTTAAGTACCAAATTAAAAATGTCTTATAAGAGTACTGAGCTGGAAAGTCGAGATGAACAATCTGAATAAAATTCTGATCCATCTAGGGGAATAATCCGGGCCACATTTTCAATACCTATTAGATTGTTGAGACGGAGAATCGAACGCATCCGTAATACAGTAGGTACGAAGAACAATGCGAGAGCGCGACGCAGACGAAAAACGTGATCTACATTTTCGACATTTTGCTGTCGCTTTGTAAACAAATGTAAAAACATTAACTACTAATAAATATTGTTTAGTTTTGTAATTATTTATCTCACTAATGTCTTTTCGTGCTTTTTAAACATGTTTATCTAATTTTATTTATAAATATTAGATACTGCTCTTATTTAGTTTCCTACCTAATCAATTAATCACTAAAAATCGGGGTGTCCGGCTAAAAATGTCGCACAGATATTCAAATGATTACATTCAAATATGTATACATGTACTTAAAGGTTCACTACTTATCGACATAGATGGTCAGTACGATCTAAGATATATTTTGAAGTTTTTGGTCTTATTTGTGGCATGTGAGATCACAATATTTAAGACACCCACATAAACATGTCATGTTTATTTCTGATAGGTATAATGTTAAAGTCACAGCCTTGAAATTCATTGCTCATTTTTCTCACGATTTTTCTGAAGTGAATGTAGAATTTCCTTCTGGATACAGTTAAAAATTTAATACTTCTCTATTTTTAAACGAGTTTGAAACACATTGTTATATTATTATTTTCATTGCTTTACTTTTTAAGGCTAATGATTTATCTAATCCAAAATATATTCGCAATGCAACGGACACCCTCACACGATTACAGCTACTTTCAGCTGGCGATAGATATTTAGCGTCAGCAATAAATTATAGAAGATATGCATGTAAAATAATAGCTGCCCTTATTTCTATATTTGACTAGAATTATTATTAAATTTGTTACTGTCTCTCATGTTTATAATATTTGAAAAATTACTTAATCTTTTATTAGGAATCCAGGATAAGCACGAAAACTTTAACCGATGTGTATTATATATGCTTAATGTTAGCGTGAATCACGATATAAATACATTTGATCTCTCTTGTTTTTGGTAAACAAACGACTTTAGAAACAATAACATAAATATTTTCACCGTAAATGTATTTTTAATGATTTTCACAAACTCAAACTAAACTCAAACTTTACTGCTTAACTTTAAAATGTAAAAGAAAAACCATAATCAAACAACATAAAAGTATTCGTATGTTTGCAGTGTTTGGTATAATCGTATTTATAGTATACATAGATATGGAACGAGTCTCACATTTAATCGAAGCGTAGGTACCATACCAAGCGTAGGCTTATAAATAGACCTACGGAAATGGACGGGTTAAAATATTTTACGAAGACTAGTTAAGCCAGAAAATACTGCAAGTAATTCAAATATACAAAGATATTCACTGTTATAAAATAATGGCAGTCGTATACGTATAACACATACAATATGTATATGTTTTAATAATATAAAAGGGATAAAATGCGAAGATTAATAGCTGGCATAATTTGTAATTTCATGTTCCCAGTGATATTATTTTTATTCAGGCCGAGTCATTCAGATGTAGGTAATATTTGGATACCTAGTCTTACTAGGTACTATCTATCTATACATTTCCGGATGTCGAAGTCTCAAAGGAGTTCCTATTGTGTCGTACATATATTTCAAATATAATTATTTCAATCATATTTATTAAATGAAAAATACACTTATTAAGAAATAAACACATGTCAAATAATAAAAAATACGTATTTGCAACATAATAAGAATGATGGTTATATTTGTATGGCGCAGTCGGTAGGATGATAATACAAACGAAAAAAAAAATACTTAGATAATAATGAAGCTTGAAATAAGTAGGTTTATATATAGGTATATTTACACATGTATGTTACATCAATATTTTAGGTTTTTTAAAAATTTTCAGTTATGGTATTTAAATACTCGTATTAAGTAACTCTGATACAAAGCATATTATTTGAGTCAAATTTACATTTCAAGTAGAGATAATAATCATATGAAATAAAATATTAATATCTAATGCCAGGCACAACACTTACACCGTACGTTTATTTAGTAATAAATAATATTCATACAAATATAGAAAGCCAGCACAAAATATACATTTCAGTTTAACTTTTAGTTTATCAGGATATAGCACAATTTAGATTGGTATCTTATAAAGCGAATGATATGTTATTTTTATCTTATATTTTAAGTATTTAAAAACACTGCGAATAAAAGTAGTATCACTTTCGTACTTAATAGAAAAATTTGGGAATGGGCACGTTGTACTCTAACATCAATAAACTTTAAAATATTAGTAACGTATAAGAATATAACAAGAGATCATTTTTATGTGGGTATATGATTTACCATAAACAGTTTCTAACATTGTTTGCAGTACTCATGCTTAAGCGTTACATAGCATATAATAACAAAAAATGTCTTAAGTATTATGTAGGTAATTATGTTTACATTATTTAAAGCCGTAGTAGCTTTTGCTACCTGCAATCATATACAGGTAAAGTATGTTTGACCGAGTGCCTTCATTATCTAGATATACCCAGAGAAAACACTAAACTTAATTTGAACAGATGTAACAGGTTCTTACAGGTATATTAAATTTATATAAGTTGAATCAAAGCACAGCCAAAACGCGTTTGTTCTTACTTAAAGGTACTCTTTACTTTATTTTAGTTACCTACAAAATCTACATTCCAAAACAGTTGACTGGTTGGTCCACTCTTTTATTAAGCAAAAGGCATGGTATCAAGTTTGTTGAAAATAATATGGATAATGATTTACTAGTTTAATCATTATATTCAGTAATGATGAGGTAAAGTCTGAAGCTTTTCATTAATCCATTTAAAGTTATCTGATGTCAATACACCTGCAAAGGACTTTCTACATGACACAAAACAATGTAATGATTTTATAAAATGTATGGATTGAAAATAATCGATTGGGTTTGTTTGTTACCTACCAATTGACATAAAAATCTAATCGAATTGAGTGATTTCCGTTGCTCAGACATATGTAGGTATATTTCCTTTCAGAACCAGTGTTCTAAATCGGAGATAGTGACGATATGATGTACCAACTATAATAATGCCTTGTCATTGACAATATTAAAAAGAATCTATTTATTATTATTTAGATTATATAATAATTAATTGTATCTCTCGAAAACAGGTTAGCATTTTGTTTTATTGAAGAGAAAGTTCTTAGTGGACCTAAATATTAAATCCGTTCATTTATATAATTGCGAGCGGGACTAACATAGTTGAGCTGTTTTCGATTTTATATTTCCTTTCCACAGATATTAAAACAATTGTAATTTGGTTATAATTAAAAAATAATGAATAGTCGAACAACTTTAGTGATTATATCTCTCTTTGTTAAAGGCAGGTAATTAAGTATTACTATAACTTGCGTGCGCTTTATTACTACTTCGATAAGGAAACAATCCCTATTAACTGCCATAAATAAATAATGTCTCAATTTGATTGTATTGAAATATAATATTTTTTATAGCCAGCCAGCCATGTAAACAGGGTATCTACATTCTATACAAGTACCGTATAAGTAGGTACATTTATTATCATCGACAACCAAAACTGAATCGTGAGATTTCTAAAGTAAAATTTTGATTCAGAATTGTTACTAACCATAGATATATTACTTTGTTAGTACGTATAGGTTCCATACTAAGAAGTAGAACTCATACCTACGAATTGCTTTTAAAATTATGCTTGTTTGGGAGTGCCAACATTATATAGAAACTGCAAACTTGCATAGCAATGAAATTTCACTTTCAGCCACGTTTGTGTATATTGTTGTAAGTATTTATTATATACACAGTTCGCAGTTTTAAAGCTGTCAATTGATCTTGTCTTTATTTGATTTTGTTACTGAGCACCCTATAATAAACGTAATATTGAAGCCTGTCGTGAAATGTCGCTTAGTTGTACCTGCCTAGAAGGTATATTATAATCATGGCGGGCTAGTACCTTACCTAGCTGTAAGTACTTCTAAATCCTACCATGAAATGTTAAGGCTGCAAATAATATTAATGTTAGAAGGCATGTTCCTGGTTTCACATTAACACGGCTCACAAAATAATCAACGTATTAACATAAAACAGATATTCGAATAATCCAATATATCTTAGCAACGATTTTAACAAGTAATAATACATAAATTTTGAAATAATAATCTTGAGCTTCATATTGACTTATATCTACCTAATCGAATAATTTGAAACTAAACTTAAACACAATTATGCAGGAAACACTTCAATAAAATGTACACGTTCTCATTGACCTTGTAGCACTTCTAATAAGCAAACATTTAAATATCGAATTATGATATTATCACAACTTTAACTTGTGTGGGTGTATAATTATATACATAATATGTCACATATACTATAAATAAAGGAAACAGTGGCGATTACATGTATAACGCATACCTATAACAGTTATGTCTTTTGCTATCTTAAAATATACATTTCATGCATATACATTTGGACTGTCTTAAGGTTTGAAATAGATTTCTTTATTCTACAATACAAGTGACAAAACCGCCTCTCTGTCGAACCTCGATGATGCATTTCGAAAAACATTCATCACACAGTCCCGTGTATAGTTGTCTGCACAGATGCAGTTTATTCACATTAATAATTTATTGATCCCTCTTTATCCTATCATAAGTTTCCTGGTATTGATAAGAAACTAATAAAATCGTATCCCATACTTACCAATCGTCGACTTATGAATATTTTGAAAACTATTTCAAAACTTGTAGAAAATTCACATTCATCTCTAACCTTTACATCTTATCTTTAACGATGTTCTATGTAACAACGGCAAGCTGCGTACTGTTCTCAGCTTTGATTGGGGTCCTTATCCTAATATCAAATACTATCACTACCAATAGTGAGTAATCATCACAATTTGCAATGGCAACATATGTCAATATCAACATCGTCAAGAGACACTGCACCGAGGTTTTTCCTTGCAGCGCGACTCAAAACATGCGAGCGGTGAATGAAGTAATTAAGTACAAGATCTAAAGTTATAACTGTCTTTTTCACGTGAAGCAGCCTGCAGCGGGAAGTAAAGTAAAGGTAGCATTAAGAAAAGGCCTTGTAGTGTATAAAGAAGAAGATTAGAAACACGGCGTAGGCAGTGGGGAAGGTGATGCGTGCGATGACGTCGATCGTCTTCGCCACGCGAATCGGATGAGGGGGTTCTTTTTTACGAACCTGGACGAAACATGGCTGAAACAAATTCATTTCGGCATTAAAAAAGCTTGCACCGAAAGTTTTATGTCTGGAAAGATGGACAATGTAACTAAGTATGATGATATCTGGCGAACAAGGATTGCAAAATCTTGCCCCAATAAAAGTCAGTGCATAATTGTTTTATGTTTCTGAAACTGAACTACGTACTTTATACTGGTTTCCTACTTACAATTAGGTTGCAAATATGGATATATCAGATATTCTGTCATTACCCACAATACCCATGTTATTGTGTTCTGGATCTCAAATTTGCAGGCAACCAATCCACCGGCTTGCCGCACCGCAATTCGCTCGTGTCCACGGCCGAGTCGATGTTCTTTTGAGCATAGAGCCTGAGTGAAAAAAAAATAGATTTGTGCATTACCTCGGATACACCTCCGTTGTTGGCGGTGTGTGTGCAGGACCCAGGGGCTCCAGTGCACGTGGTACATGACACAAGGTCCGCGGCACCAGTAGAATCTCTCTTTTTGTCGCCCTAAAAGTAAGATAAATTTGTTCGAATATTTCAAAACAAACTGTATGTAATATATGAAAGTATCTCTATGTATTCGTACATCTCTCTATGTATCTCTCAGTAGACAATTGGATGAATAAAATTGAAAATATAGTGTTGCCATGAGGTATCTACTATTGATTAATATTATTTTACTTTGATTATTCCTACCTAAGGTTGTGTTATTTCTCAATTCCAACTAATATAGATTATTCTGGAAGATCTGATATACAGAGTATTTGTTTTGCAAATAAGGAACACTGTACATAGTCTACACAGCACGGAAAACGTTTTAGCTAATCTGACGTAGGCGATTTATCTTTGGTTTGCTAGTCCCGCACAAAGTAAGCCAATATTGCACACAACATGGTAAAGGGATGATTTGAACGGTTCACAATAAACGATGAGTTGTCTAAAACTAAAGTCAATTACGTACTATTCTTGCAATAAAAAATGGTACATGCAAACAAATAATGATAACGATGAATGATCATTTCAATAATAACTAGCTGTAATTAGCTGTAAAGATAATTTTGATCAACTCGACTGCATAACTACACTTCGATCTGGCTCTACAATCTCTACATGTCGATATTGGTCCAATCCACGATACTATATAAATTATTTGAATATTAACTGACTAACAGGCAAATAGTTACATGAACCTTTACATAAAATAGCGTCAATTCTAAGTTAGGTGGAAAAGCGTCGTTAAATAATAATGTTATATACTTTTCATTTGTACAAGAGCATATTTGTTGAGATAAAGTATCTGTGACTATTTATGTACACAATGCGAAAATATTTAGTGGATTTTTAATTGATTAAACGGTAGATGATGTCGAAAAAAAAACACAGATTCTAGTATTTTTAGTTAGCATACTTACAGGCTGGAGTAATCCATAGCAGCATTAAATGAAAGATCATGCGTTAATTTCGTGAAATCAGGTGTACGATGAGGAGGGAATACTTTGAACTGTTCTGTGACATCACTTACGGCACCGCTTGGCTCTGGCTCGGTCGTATCTGATTTAGCCCACTGTAGGAATGCCATCGCCTCCTATTAAATCGACAACTATATAAGCTCAAGCATTAGGCTGACTCAGTTAAATTAATCTGTGATATTTGGCTGGCAAAAGCTTTATAAATATCATTGCTGTTCTTGGTTTAATTCTACGTCTCGCTTTTCATTTTAACCTAAAGTAAGCTTATGAAAATCAATGTGGCAGATAATGCTTATAGCTTGCTTAATGTTATCAAAGTCAGCCAATATATATATGAGTTTGGAAAAATTAGTAAAATGTATAAAAATTTTAAGCTGTGATTGTAACTATTTAATGTAGATCAAAAAATGAGGCGTATGCCGGAGAAGCAAATCTGTTGTGTGTAGGTACAAGTTAGCGTGTTATTTTTCTAGTGTAAGTTGTAACGAACAGCGACATAATCTTATAATACTCCTTACCAATTGTATTAATGAGATCCTACTTTGAATTAGTGAGCAAGCATATCAGCAGTCTGTCTTTTGAAAATTTTGTAGTGTTCATTCATCCGATGTAACTGCTTGTAACATAATTACATGCAAGTAAGTAGGGTCACCTTACTTACTAACGAAGACGAAACATGTGTCCCTTAACAATAACTTATCTATTACCCCAAGTCATTGGGATAAGGGGAGTAATAAAATAAAATGTAGATACTTAAAATATTTTGTACTTACCAAATATCAAAATACCAGTACAATAATCTACAGTTAAAACTAAGGCATGCATATAAATAAATCGTGCGATGGTTCTTTGGCTGAATAAGAGTGAATTTGCAGTTAATGTTATATTTCTTTTGGTAAATAATATAATATTTATATAATTAACATCACTCTGAAAATTACCTGGAGGACTTAAAAACTGTGTTACATAATTATATAGAAATGATTGAAATAACATAGAAATCGATTTTGAAGAGTTAAAGAAATATAACAGCGCAATGTTTGGAAAGTGCCTATGAATGCGGCGAATGTTCTTACCAAGGGGCTGGCCAGTATAATGCCAATTCTGCTCAGGACTGCAGGCAGTCGCTGTGAACACATCACACACACAATTTTGTTCACTCGTGACAGATGGTCTTACGATGTGCAACCGTGAACACAGACTAGTCTGTGGTGGCCAGGGAAAGTACAAAAATCAATCTGAATGTGATATCATGAACTGTTACAAAAGTTAGTGTATTCGCGGGTGTTCTTTGCAATGTTTTCTTTCGGTAAAAATATAAGCTTTAATACGTTAATCCATAAAAATTAAGGCCACACAAAATAGTCTTTGTGTTAATTCAGTGACATGAAACTGATACGATTGCAAATGAAACCATGTGATGAATTCTGGCCTACCCGAAATACATATATCGTCAGAGCCAAGGAATTACATGCAAAGGTAAATTTTGAACATTGTGAGCATGCTGATACAGAATACCTAAGTTATTGGTTTATCAAAAGTGCCGTATGCCTGTTGTGAAGGTTTTTGACTTATTTTTAGTCGTTCTAAAAATCTGGGTAAAAAATATATCCTTAATCAAGTCCAATACTAATAGCAAAATTACGGATCTTTGAAAACCAATAACATCGATCGAAATAAATTACCAGCAAATGGTGCCAATTATTGATAGGTAGTATATAGTTTGAAAGGGAAAACATTGCAAAGAGTAAATAGATAAAAAATACACGTCTACTTATTTAAAGGTAAACACAGTCAGTCTGACATGGCTTTGCTTAAAAGAAACTAACAAGCGTGTGGTTATAGGTAATTAATTACACATTAGCAAATAGATAGCTTTAGGATTCTAGCAATATTGTTAATTTATAATATTGCCTAATATGTTCGATTGTTATTTCGCAATAATAACACTATTTACACAAAGAAAACATAACCCACCTTAAAGAATTCACTTTATGTTGTTTGACTACTTTCACTTTATGATTCACTGTATGTGTGCGTATTATTATGTTTATTTTAGTAACACTATAATATTATTGTGTCGTGATTAATTTGGATATCATTCTATATTTTACTTTTTAGTGATACAGCTAATTATTGTAATTGGTTATATTAAATCGCTACCCAAAAGTTGTTTGATGGAAGTAATTTATGGTTAGCGATAAGACTGCTAATTGTGTTAAGTGTTCCACTAAGTGCTAATAATATCTCATAGAACTCCTATGCCAGTGACACGCATGTGTGATCGAAAATTTTATAATCCTATGCTGGCAACATAACATTTGTGTCAAAAATGTTCGTATTTATAACCCACTGACATAGGAATAAGAACTTGATTTATGTTAGTGGCATAGGAATAAGGTTGATTAGATCTTATCACGTATGTGTGTCGACGGCATACGAGTAAGATTTTTTTGATCAACGACGTTGTATCACCGGCGTCGAATTCATTAACTCTACGTTTTATGTTGATCAAAGTGTTTTTAAAAGTAAGTTTTCAATAATAGTGTTTTTTGTAAATAATCGTGTTTTTTATTGTTTTTTAGTGAAAATGTGAATTAGGTACGTAGATATATTTGAAGCTCATCTTCCTAAACAAGACATTTGAGGACAAAAGGAAAGGTCAAATTGAAGAAGTGAAGATATATACAAAAGTGTCTTTACTTAGTAGGTATTATTAAATTTGCATTGTTGGAAAAACTGTTTTTGAAAAGTCCGAAATAAAATTATAAGTAAATGTAATATATTGCCATTTTAACAATTTTTGTGGAATTTTGTAATACATTGACACATATAAAGATTTTAGGTCGACATAAATCCGAACTTTCTCATAAATGTAGGAGTGTTATATGTATAAATGGAACGACAGGTAAAACATGCGACCTGAAATCTTAGCTGCGGACACAAAACCACGTCAAAGAGACATTAATGCTGCATATTTATAGGTAGTTCATATTTACCTGTGTAACAGGATTCTCCCCTGGTCTATAGACGACGTTGTGTAGAGGCCGTTTTCTCCCCACGTAGTTGACACACACGAACTCGAGTAGGGATGCGTATATAAAGCACATGCACACGCCATCCCAAACGTTCATTGCCGTTAGGTTGGACACCACTGGCAGGGTGGAGCGAAAACCGTTAGATGTTGTGAAAAAATTCAACATCGTCGTTACACCTGTGTACGAGAATAATGTTAGAACATTTCACACTATAGCTGATAAGATAACAAAATAAAAAAAGCATTATGTACTACTTTGTTATAAATGCAAATCAAATTTGAAATTCCTTAAAATTAGTAAAGTATAAACATGTATAACTATTTAAAAAACTATGTAAGCTATGGATACAATATTTATAAAAAATATATTAATTGATCAGGCAAGACTAAATTTAGTGATGCATACCTATAACTAATACATTTGTACACTGACTAAAATGTTTACGACATGTCTCTAACATCAATAAAATTAACAACGTTGCCTTAAAGATCATTTTGTGTTAGATGTTAAGTAAACTGGCTAAAGCTAGTGAGAAATGATGATTTGCCATGCGAAATAATGGCCAAATAATGTAGTACCTAACTACCTAATAAAAGATTAAAATAATGTATGGGTGAATATGTATGTTCATATAAATAAGTAAGATGTTAATGAAGAATATAGGCAAATAATTCAATAACGGGCATTATAAATAAGGTCTTCTGTGTATAAATACTTACCAATTTCGTCGGTAACTTAAATTGGTATTAAAATTACGGTGATATATTATTATGTGTTCGCTTAATTATTGCCCTTTCCGATGTCAGTGTTATTAGTTTCCATATATTTATCAAAATAAATTCATACGCGATAACTGGAGGTTATTGTTTGAAGGTCCTATATATCAAATCTACACCTGATAAATTTTGAGTTACGGTTGGATTTGATACTGTTAAAATACATTATAATGAAAATAACTAGTTTTGAAATATAATTCAAAGTAATAAGAAAATAACACCAACCTATCATAACTCTAGCAGGCACTGCATTCCATTCCAGCCAAAAAGTAATAAACGATGACGTCACCAAAATTATGCCCGGAATGAAAACTGTAGTGAAGTAAAATGATCTATCTCGCGTGAAGATGAGATCCACCTTCAGACAGCTGTAATTACCTAGAAATAGCAAGCACAATCTAAAAATAATAAAGAAAATAAGTGCGATGCGAAAGTTGACCGTAAATATATATTGCGAGCGAAGTCTGCGAAATGAGAGATAGCGTGTTACAATCAGCCCCAGCCAGTTCTATATATGCTAAGAGGAAAAGATGCGCAGTATTATACAGCTGCCATTCCCACTGCCGCGTAGGGCCGTTACCTATCATGGAACGCGCCGGGACCGCGTTCCACTCCAACCAAAACGTGATGAACGAAGAAGTCACCAATATTATCCCAGGAATAAATACTGTAGTAAAGTAGAACGCTCGGTCTCTTGTAAAAATTAGGTCGACCTTTAGACAGCTGTAGTTACCTGTGGAGTTAACATCGTTACGAAAACTAGCACATCAAACTAGAGAACATTACATTTTGATGTATACGATAAGTATAACAGGTTGAAGGTGACGTGAACAGATATTCCAAATAACTCCATTCAGTCTCTGGTCTTGTAGTAAACACCAAATGTCTAGCAAGTCAAACAAAAATATTTAATGTAACAACTAAAATAAAATACTATCCGGTATGTATGAGTAAAGCGCATAGTGTTCAATGTATAAGAACATATTGAATGAATGTGTAGTTTTTCCAAATACATGAGCGCAAACTATTTCAAACACGTGCATTCATTACATCAAGTTATCTACGTGCATGGATATGAAGGATGAACTGAGTATGACTGTTGGCTGTTTCACTCGTTGCTACAGTGGCAGAAAATATAGATTGAATAAATATAAGTAAATATATTGTATCGTAAAATGCTATCCGGAATTAGATAGAGTAAGTGTATTATCGTAAAAATATAAATATGAACTCCCTATATATCAAAGTAATTGCAGAAAAGTATGAAATTATCCTGTTAATTGTATTGTAGTAATATGTATTTAACAAAAGCAGGCAAACTTCAGCTTACTCTATTTAATTTTAGATCAAAACAAAAAACTATCGAGCAATTTGTTTTTACAAGTGTCGTTATTGTCATAAATGATTGTTTTATTATTTTTATCAATTTAAAAGAGCTATTTCGCCGGTTGAGTTAAATAATTACAGAAACTATCGAAAAGTGATTACTGTAGCGACAAATGAAACATCCCTTTTGCAGGTACTGCTACTTGTAACAGCCGTCGCCTTATATTTCACATGGCGCTGTTTCCATGTGTTTCGCTTTAACATTGCACCGATCACATGGTCACAACAACGCATTTACTCACACATAAGCGGAATAATACTGTAAAATGACCGGACGGCACCGGACGGAACGGCGATCGTCCAGCGCTCAGTACCTTGCTCCTCAAACCGTCTCTGGCAAAGATTACATGTCAGCTCTTCGTCTTCTTCGTAAAGTGAATTACCCTCAGCTGCTTGCAAAGACGTTAATACAATCTTACATTCTATACTCTAATTATTTTTACTCACACTAACATTTATTAAAACAACTACTTCTTATAGGGATTGTTACTGTCACAAATTCTAATTTGGTTAAGTACTGCTGCTTTAATTCACTGAACAAACCACTATATGACATGCTAGCTATATTCTAAGGTTTATAACTTTCACTGTCTAGAAGCATCTACTTATGTTTACATGAAATAAAGTTTCAAAATAACCTTGAACAGAAATCAAGACCAAGCTGAAAAGAGTTAATTAGAATTTGAATACAATATGAAAACATCACTTATCCCTTCTTGTGCAATGTGTAAGGATGTGCTTAAAAAAATAGGTTTGGGAGGCTAAACTACTAATTTAAATCAGGATTATATGTATGTATAATATAATGTAATAAGCGATGTTGGTATGTCATGGTTGCGGGAATGGGGCCGCTTACCTCTCCAACTCGCCTTGATGGGGCAAGCGATGGTTTGATTCTGGATAAGATACGCGTTCAAAGTCGTCAGTGATGGTGACTTACGAAGCGTGTCTTCATCATTTTTCCACACGTACGTTATTGCTGATTGCTCATATGATACTGGAATTTGAAAGGCAGAATTGTGATCATCGCATTTCCAAACATTGCGAATATTAAAACACTCGTGAATATCACTCTGTGAGTTCTACTTACTACTTTCTAAGGCAAATGAACACAATGGGTCATCAAAAGGAAAGATGTTGAGCCGCCCCTGACAGGACAATATTAGATGCCGCCGCATCAGATAGTTAATAGTGCCATTACGATAGATACGCAACGCGAAGTGCATTGGTATTATTGGATCCTGAAAAACAATTACACAAAGTAAAATGCAATATCAATAAAAGGCTAGCTTGTGTGAGATGGTACTTTACGACCTGTGTGAACCCTAAATGAATTTAAAAAAAGGCATATATATACATAATGGCCAATGAAGTTGAAAGCGTTTTACTAGTTGCATTGTCATAAATACCCATGAGTGCTGGGAAAATTCCTTCAGACGAGAGCATGGTGGAAACAATTTACTATAAAAATTGGTTAACATCGATCATCTTAGTTAATATATCTGATGTAAATGTGGAACTGACCTTGAAATCTCCATGCATGATGAAGTATGTGTCGGGAAGCCAGATGTCCTCGTGGTGATGGATGGCGTTGAGGAAATCGTAGTGAGACTGGTTAGAGTAGCGCAGCCGCGGGTCATACCATTGTTGCTGCAGAAGGAATTCTACCTCGTATTTCTGAAACGTACCTCTCGGTCAATATTTGAACAAAATATTTTGAATGTAAATATTAAGATATCACTTAAAATGTAGCTTATCTTTTAATTTACTACTATTTGTCCTTAACTCTTCAATAGGTAGGTAATGAATCTTCTGTTATAGATATAAGTACTACATCTAAATAAGGATGGCTTTGAGTTTCAAGAAAGAGACGCATCCAGTTTTTTGAATTAAGTACAATAGTTATGATCTTATGATAGGTAGTGGGATGATATCTACTTACAAGACTAGATTCGTCTGGAGATGCTAAACTAAGAAGTAGCACGCTAACATTTACGGTGAGGACACCTGAAAACGAATAGGCACAAGTCGTAAACATTTCACATGAACGTTCTAAAAGCAAAGATAGTATCATTCTTACAGAACATACATAATTAAACATACATGCACTTGGCTTATTTTATAGGTTTCATAGAATATAAATAGACATTAGGAAGTGACTAAAGTAAGTGCAAGAGCCTGATTTTCACAATCATAAACTTATTCATTCTACTATTTATAGGTGTAATTATTACCCCAGCAAATCATTAAATGTGTAAATAAGAAAATGTCTACTAAAATATTGGTTAATAAGAAAGTGGAATTAAGAGGCATGGTATCCGCAAAACTTTGCAATAATAATCAAACTAAGAATAGCAGACCCGAGGTTTAAAAGACAAAGGAATAATATCATTTTACGATTTTGTGTTTGATGTTTGTGAAAAGAGAAAACGTAGGAAGTAACAAAGCGGAAAACAAAACAAACGGTACTCTACTGAAATGTTTTAGCCGTCAAACGAAGTTTTCATTTAATTTGGGTTAAAACGCCCGCCAACGATTTCTACCTAATCGAGATTTGATAACGTAACCACAGTGATTAGATTATGCTGAAAATACCCACTGAGTGTTAATAGTGTGCAACTAACACATTTAGAACAAGGTGCATAGGTGGAACATAAAGTAAGTGTCTGGGAAAAAATATAGTTGTAAATACACAGATAGGGAGATCTACCGCAAGATGAAGCCAACGTGGAATCGGGACCTAAACACAAATAGCGTGCAAACAAGGTAGGCTTAAAGGTACATAAGGACTACAATACAAGAAGGTAATAATATACAGGACGCTGCATATGGAAGGATTTCTCTTTTCAAAAACATGAAACACAACGCACCGCGGTTGTGCGAGCGTGGCCGCAGCGATGAGAGGCCGATCCTATTTTGAGCCAGAGAGTCATTGGGCGATGTTAGACCACAACAAAATTCTGGATCTGCAATTATTACACTTATCTTAATATCCTATTAAAAATAAATGAAAAACAGCTAAATGCGTCACAATAAATAAGACATGATTAGTATATATAATACGCTTACCATCTACGGGAGGAAGCAGTCTTTTATCATAGCGGGAGTTTTTTAGTAGGTTGTCCAATATCTCTTTGTCCGACTTTCCCGCTGCAAAACTGGAAATAATTAAAAATAGAAATGGTTAGAAATTCTTAATTGTTATTCTAATTTGTACGATATTGTATTTAAACCATGAATTAATAGAATACACTCAAAAAGTTTAGCCGTGACAAGTTGTAGAAAGAAACATCAATCTTCAGCGCATATTATCACGGTAAATTAAGTGTGTGAGAACGCAGAATCGCAGACTAGGTATTGATTTCAGATTAGTACCCATTACCTTGCCACAACAAAGGGTCGGGCATAACAACATCTAAAAATATACATCTGACAATCTGAGGTTAATAGTAATTAGAGACAAGTACTTGATTTAAACATGTTTTACAAGTTTCACACTGTAAAAGTTCTAAATATTATTTTAAGATAATTCTCAATAGCGTCAGAAATGTTTCATTTGGATGAAGGAAATTGGCAGTTCACATTATACATATAATCTAGGAATATTTGCTACATTTACTAACAAATCCCGGGAGCAAAAATAAATTTCCCATAGTTCAATGTAAAATATTATCGTAACATTTGCATCGTGGAGCAAGAGTGAACTTGAATAGGGTACTAGGGACGGTCGTGTAATCGTGTTGAGCAATTTTCACTATGGATGTGTCCATTGTGAACTTTTTTCGCTATTTCTTTGTGACAACCAAGAAAACGAAATGAAATCGTATCTCCTAATTACGACTTAATTGATAGTATTGATATGTTACATTAACATAACTAACAAATGGGTATTTTTTATTTAGTTTGACATCGTGTCACGACCATGTTCGAAAGTTAAGGGTTGTTGTTTCCAGGAAGTCTAACATACTTGATACTTATTTATGACGTAGCTCCTCAAAATCAAAATTAGGAGATGAGTTTTTTTCGCTATTTTTTGGTTGTCTCCATAGTGAAAGTTGTTCAGCGTAACTGTCCCTAGTACCCTGTTCACTCCTGCTCCACGACCTAGATCCTGTATATGTAGTAAAATTAACAAAATTATAATCCCAAGAACAAGTCCCCCCCTCAATCTATAATTATATACAGAGGGGCCAGAGTTCCACAGATGATTTACATAGCACCTCTAAAGGGCCTATAAATGGAGCGACGAGCTTCACGCCCCGGCGAGCAAGCGGCCACCGCGTTACCTTCGCTCCGTCGCTCGCCACTCGCCTTTTCATGATTTTACTCAATATGCATGAAATTATGAAATGAAATTATGTAAACGGATTATATCGCGTATATTAATTAATTCAATTACATCCCGAAGTATCGAACACTTTATAGGGTTCGTTTTATAGATCTACCATCAAAATAAGACGATAAGTACAAAACTACCGACAAACAAAATATACTAAACCACAGACCATAAACTTTAAGGGTTGTTGTACATACTAGATTGGCAAATTAAGCTGGCATTATTATAAATATTTTCAAAATGAAGATAAAAACAAATAAACCACGCCGATTCTAATCCTACACCTCTGACCTGAATCACAATTTGGAAACTCAGCCAGACATTCATATGTATAAATTTAGTTTCCATATTCTTCTGTATAAGTTTGAATTTAATTCTGCCCCAGCTATTTTCATCAGCGCGCTCAGTTCTCCATACGGCGAGCACTCGATTTCAATTAGATCGAAATGTCGATATCGTAGTCGGCCGCAAAGAGGCGTATAGGTTTGTTTTAAATTGGATTGGTAAGAAATAAATAATTTATCAGCTGTTAGTATTTAATATTAACGTGTTTTTGTATTAAAATGAATTAGTTTGGCGGTAGTTAGGTACTTATGTTCGGCTGCATTTTATTGGATAGCATATTCAATGTTATACTAGGAAAAAGAGTTCATCATGTTAATAAATCATATCTACAATGAGGTACCTACATTTACCTATTGCTTATATCAATTACCTATTTCAATGTATCATCATTTCAGCCATAAGGCGCTCTGCAGATAATATTCTCCTTTAAATAGTATAGCTAATGTATAGCCTCCCATCAATGTATACCATTAAAAAAAAATCTAATAATTAAATCGAAATAGATATAAATTTAATGTAACCGTTATAATGGCGGGACCAGATCCTGAATTCGATCGATTCATATTGCATTATTTAGCACTGAATTTGTACTATTTGGTACCTTTTGTAAAAAAAAATTGTACCTCTTCTATTTCAAAGCTACATTCAATCAGTCTGGTCCCGCCATTATAACGATATAATGGCGGAACCAGGTCCTGAATTTGATCGATTCATATTGCATTATTTAGTACTGAATTTGTACTATTTGGTACCTGTTGTAAAAAAAATTGTACCTCTTCCATTTCAAAATGATGGCGGAACCAGATCCTGAATTCTGTCCATATTCTGTCGATCCATATTGCATTATTTAGTACCGAATATTTGTACTATTTGGTACCTCTTGTAAAAAAATTAGTACCTCTTCCATTTCAAAATTATACTTCAAACAGTCTGGTCCCGCCATTATAACGTTATAATGGCGGAACCAGGTCCTGAATTCGATCGATTCATATTGCATTATTTAGTACTGAATTTGTACTATTTGGTACCTGTTGTAAAAAAAAATTGTACCTCTTCCATTTCAAAATTATACTTCAAATAGTCTGGTCCCGCCATTATAACGTTATAATGGCGGAACCAGGTCCTGAATTCTGTCCATATTCTGTCGATTCATATTGCATTATTTACTACTGAATTTGTACTATTTGGTACCTCTTGTAAAAAAATTAGTACCTCTTCCATTTCAAAATTATATTTGAAATACGTATAGTCTGGTTCCGCCAGACCATTTGAACCATTTTTTTTATAATTTTGAAATGGAAATAAGAATTATAGCAAAATGTGTACTAAAAGTAGATTGATGCAAAAGCTGCAAAAGTCGATTTTCACTTTGTGAATGAATTAATAATTATGCCACGAGTCTACGAGTATTACACATGCTGCTACGAGCTACGGCGTAGTACTAATAATTGCGTCTCAATGTTTGGAATGCTCTACATCGTTGGTGGGCCAGACGGATGCCATTCGAAATAAAAACTCATGTCATGTTAAAGTCATGTAACTTTTATCATTGACTGCACCCCAGGGTTTCCTAAGAAGTGGATTTCTGGAACTATGACTTCAATGTATGTGTGTGTGTCTTAATTCTCGAAAAATAGTTAAAATATACGAATACTAACATGTCGGACGTGAGAGCCGAGACTTGGTTGAGCATGAGGAAGACAGCCACGACGCGTGCCACTATGCATGACCAACCCATATTAGGACATCTGAAATTAGAGATAAGGACGATTATTGCATACATATCGTTGACATGATATATCTCTTGTGTGGACATCGCAAATATAGTAACATAAAAGTTAATCTCAGCAGGTCTAGCCATGATGCCATTCTGGAACCATATTAATTCAAGTGATCATAAAATAGTATGGAAATGGTCACGTGACTTTTCGTTCAAATCTGTCACTCTCTTACATTTATTACTTATCGCTTATCGTATACGATTGGCCTGAATGGCATCTCGGCTAGGGCTGTAGGTGGCTGACGGCACATGTCATAATAAATATCATTATTTAAGTACTAGGATGTACCTAATGAAGGTTGCAATGCATTTTGTTAAGTTTATACTTTTTTTTTATAATTCAAAAACAGTAAGATTTAAGGCATCAGTTTCCAAAAACTAATTAAATAATGTTATCTAAATAAGCTTCCCTTAAATTTAAAGCTAAACAAAAAAAACATCTTAACAACTATAGTACTTGCTTTTTATAGAAATTGCGAACAATGTAATCGAACATTGTATTAAAAATCTCTGTAATTTTAAAATAACAGAGATTTTTAATACAATGTACGTCATTGAATACTGCTAAATCTATGTGTTATTAACTCTTACCAACAGGTTATCCTTAACCATTAGCAATAAAAATAATGATTGGTTATGGATATATCTTTAAATGGTATATTTACATTGTACACAACTTCTATAAAAAGCGAGTATAGATTTAAAAGCATTCAGTAGTTTATAAATTTATACTTGATATTTGTCAACAAAAGTAACATTATTCTTAAATATTTTGATCCAGTTGAATAGAAAACCTGTGCTCTATTTACATTCGATTTAATACGGCGTTGTATGCTTCAATCCTAACACTATTTTCGGTGGATCGATATGGTTCTATTTCACACCGAACTAAAATAAAACTAAGCTGTTTACTTGACCTGTCTAATGTGTCTGTTATAGAAACAGTAAACACAGTTTATACATTTTCCAAACTTCACTTAAAATATGATTGAATAACTGTTTGAAATTCTTCGAGCACTTATGTGGAAATGTCGTTTATACAGAATGTTTTTTAAAAATTCTTAAGAATCTGATTACTTCAGATCTGGGTTCATTCGAAACAAAATGGCGAGCAGATTCGGTCTCAATAGCAAAAACTAATGTCCCAACTTACTTTACTACTACTACTACTACTACTACTACTACTATTAAAAACGATTAGCTCGTGATTCTGATTTGAATGAGCTCAAGAAAGTCCAGACCAGATCTGAAAAAAATAGGATTTCAGTTATTTTTGAAAAAAACTCTCTTCCTTTCCAGCTTTCCTTGGTCAGCTGAAATATTTAAGACTATTTTTTTATTTGTAACGCTTGATATTTACCTACCCATAATGTATGGAAGCAATGGCCTATTCGTCCTAAATGGCAACCCTACCAACACTTGTCACTGACAGCGGTGCCAGTCGTTACACATACGTGGTATCTTCTTAGTAGTCTGTGCGTTACACTAAGCTTTGGCAATCGAACAATGGCAGTATATCCGAGCAACCGATCTGAAGGAGAAGAGGTCTTAGGATTTGAAAAACTCTTGAAATTATAAATACATCAAAGAAAAAACCGAGTCTATCAACGTCCGAGTAGGGATATGAACCTAAGTCCTCAGCTTTCGCGGCTGATGCCGCAACCCTTCGGCCGCGATGGGGGGACCGGCATAATTTCCGAAGCGAACACATTAACTGGCAACAGAGTACAGTGGCCATACACCACTTCTGCCCTATTTGTTTCATTAAGATTCCCTCTGCTGATATTAGAACTGCATAATTTTCATAGAAGTCATGCGAGGCGCGGCGCAGCCGTTCATGAGTAACTCACATGTCGCAAGGTCATGAGTAATTATATATGTTTTTTGCCACCGACCCGGAATTGAATACATGACCTACTTTGGAAAGTTATGCTTATGACGTCAATAACGCTTTGGGCACGAAGCTTTGATGCGGTGCTAACATAGACACGAAAATGTTCGCTTTAAATTTTGCGGCGCACTAATTTAAATAAATGCCTTATTTTGTATTCGGGCCTCTGCTTTCGCGACAAAGGTTTACACGGGTGTGAAAATATATTCAATTACAATGTTAAATTGACAGGGGTTTTTCTCGTCAATGTGATTTAATATTTTGTACTTACACACGCAAAATCGTTTTAACGGCGACTACGGATTAATTTATCAGTGTACACCGATATTAACAAGCATTTGTTTAAAATTTTATAGCTGACTTTACGCTAATATAAATTCAGTATTTAATTAAAACAACAAGCAAAATTACGAGTATTTATTTTACTTTTACGATAACTACTTAATTATATACTAAAGCGGTTTACTAGTACCTATGGAAAAGCTCTACTGTCCATTTCATAGCTCTACCGTCAGATCAACTTAAAAAATATAGTTTTATGTTGATACCTATAGAAGGAATGGTTTACAATTTTCAATCGACATGGTTTTATTACCCAGTCAAGTGAAGTTAATAGAACACGTTATAAATAGAGATACAGCGATATTTTTATTACCAACAAGTTATAATGATCGCGCAATACGTACAAAGGATAAATACATATTTAAAGCGCTAAAACGTACAAGGTGAAGTAAAGAGGCAAACAAAGAACGACCCCCGAGACGTCCCAGACTAAAACTCTTTATCAACTTCGATTGGCTTAGCCCGTATTCGCGCTGCAACCGTATGGTTCTTGCATTCACTCTAAAATTTTATTGATATTGAATTTTGCAAGTTCTCTGCAAGCGATATTGGCTGAGTCGCGAATAGTCGGGATCGAAGCAACAACTTTACTGAACATCAATGAATTTTATGTATGAATGCAAAATTGCAACTCTATTCTCTGTTAATACTTTCGTGGGATATTAAATTTGTGATCATGCTTTTGTTAGATTTTTGAGACCATCCGTTTAATATTGGCAAGGTACGGCATTGTTTCGTTTACTAGTTTGGTACTTAATTTTTAATAAGTATAGAATAGTTTTTGGTAGAATAATGTAGAGTATTAAAAGTGAAACTATAATATCGTCCGTTGATAACCAAAACTCACTAAGTAACAAATACCTACTCGAAATAGAGCTCGTATCTCAGTTCTGAGTCAATACTGACATATGAGGTTGCTAAGAGTAGTGACAGTTCTTATAGTGAGTTTTGATTGTCAGCCAACGATATCATCTGGGTGATAATTGATGATAGTATAGAAGTCCAATTACCTTTCTGCTGAATGCAGAGTGGTGTCGGCATGTGGAGTGATCAACGCGTCCGCGCAGGCGCCCACCGCCGCACCATCACGATGCTGTCTGAAACAATACAACCAACCATGTTCAAATTGTTCACAAATTTCAAATTTAAAAAAAAGTTGAAAAAATATACCCCTCTTTAGGCCGGCCTTATACATCCGGAATCAGAATATTAATTAATACTCTTAGGCCGGCCTTATACATAAGAGTATTCATTCATATTCTGATTCCGGATGTGTAAGGCCGGCCTTAATATTCGTTTAATTTAACATTTTCTGACAGTTTTCTCGAGAGCGATTGAGTGGTTTCTTTAATAGGTAGGGCTGAAGCCTGTATTGGACAGTGGGCGACAAGCCGCCCCGCTAATAATGTTATCTAAGTTATCTTGCATGCTAGCAGGTCTTCCTTCTAGTGTTGAAAACTTTCATTTCGATGCTTAAATACTCAAAAGCTTCAAAGACGATTTCTTGCTTTATGCGCAAGATTAGTCAATTAGTTCAGTTTTCAAATACTATCGAGTCTTTCAGACTCTGGAGTCCTAAGGGTTTGAGGGCTTTAAGTCTTGAAATGACAGTTATCCGCAACTATGGCTTGTCCGATAGGCTTATCGTTAACTGTCTAATACAGGCTTAACAATAGAAAAATTGTCACTTGTGAAAAAGTTCCCACCTTAAAAAAAGGTGTGAAATTATCAGTAAGGCATCACTGGGATGACTGTCTTTATTTGTAGCCTTACGACAAATCTATTGCTCTTTGTTCTTGTGAGATATAGTCATAGTGTATCATAATTCATAAATAATCGCCTTATATTTTACGAGTATCGGTTAAAATAGGTTCAACGGTACCACAGAGGGATGGCGCGGATTGCGACCTTCAGGTCTTATTTCATGACACCGATATAACTACAATCCTTTACATTGTAACCGGAATATAATAGTTTCCAATAATTTATAATGAATAACAAATTGTTTATGGATATTTTTTGCTCTCCTAGGTGGATTAATTAGTAAGTAAATATGAATACGTAATACATACTTACTAAGTCTACAGTCATATTACTTGCGTCAGATCCAAAACTTCGGAGGGCCATTTGTACTAAAAAACGTCGTACGAGACACGTGCAAAAAGGCAATTCGTAACTCAAACAAACCAAATTTTCTTTCCAATGTCAGGTAAAAATACATTTCTGAAATATGAATATAAAATAGCCGGCGCGTAAACTCCTACAGTTATGTTTCAATTAAGGCTTAATTTGCGTAGCTAGTACTGCTGACGCATTGGGTTATATTTCAACATTACATCCCCTTTTTCATCAGCTCTCTCTCGGGTTTAATTAAGTCAACAACGGCTTCCCATTTCTGCAATTCTTTCGCGGACTCGTTTTTGTTGTTCCACATTGCCGTTTACTGCAGGGCACTTTACAGTGCCCATGGGCGCGATAATATAATGTTTCATAACTTTGTGTGACAGTCACCAAACTGATACTTTTTATGAAAAATTGTGTTTAATATCCATAGTGAATTCTGGTGATTTCGTTATCGCACTGAAAAAAATATTTACCAAAGTGACTTAGGTTGGCTATATTACGAGGAAACTTTGATATATCTAACAAATCCTTGCTATCAAATTTACAAAACTAAAAAGGTTGAAGTCGATACCAGAGTCCTGGTTAAATCAACAAAGAACATTGTACATTATACCAAACAACTGGTAAAATCAACAAAAAACTGGTGTAATCAACCAAATTAATTTAGTAAAATGCCAACATAAAAAGTTTGGTAAAATCAAAAAAATATTTGTGATAGGACCCAATCAACCTTAATTTCCGGTTAGAATTACGAAAGATCTGATAAATCCAACTTAGTATTTTTTTCAGTGCGCTGAAAATGTTTACAGGCGTTATCGTTGCAGTGACAAATATTACATTAATCATTTTTAGAATGTTCAGCACAAGATAGATTTTGGTACCTGAAGCCCCCTGCTTACAAAATTTGGTACTTACCTATAGTTATTCAAAAACGGCTGGGTCGATTATGTTCGTCTTCTTTTATTAAAGTATTCTGTAAGCCTATTCATTGTTTTTTAGAGGGACAGTTTTTTTTTAATAGTAAATATTGGCTTAAAAAAGTTTTTCTATTCTAATTATTTTTAAAGCACCACCCCATGATATACATAGGATTTCAATAAATAAAAAAAACATCCATCATCCATAGGGGAGCAGCTGAAAGTCTAAGCCAAGGATTTTTTTTCAGTTGCAAATTTCAAATGCAAAATAAAAAATATCTAAATTAACTACCTACATCCATTAATTGTCAATTGAACGTTGTGCCAAAGAGCTTTAGTGAAAATTATTTACCATTTTATTACCTATGAAAAAATTCCCACCTTTTCCATTTATAACTACATTTTAGTTACCAAAACAGGATGCAAATCCATACCTTACAATGTAAAGTAGATGGATCACGATAAAGAAACCAATGTCGTCTGTTCGCGAGAGGATTATGCTAATAAAAGGTCTGCTGTGCCGTCGAGATCAGTTACGATTTCGACATGAAAAAAATTGTCTTTGTTTTTCTCAGAATCTATTATGTATTCCAAACGGCATCATTTGCATTCTATTTTTACCTTATTTTGATTACCTATGACCTACCATATCTTATTCATAGTTGCTACCGATCTTTAGAGTGCGGCTCGACTGACGCGGAGCGGAGCGGTGCTGTGCAAAATTGACCAATTACATTCTTCAAATTCGAATTCGAAACACTGATGCGGTCTCATTGGCCAAGCTCCCACAGCTCCGCTCCGCGTCAGTAGAGCCGCACCCTTAAGCGGATAGTTCACTCTTCTTTGTAGTCGGTATGTTTACAAACATACTATGCCGTATATATATCGTAGGATGATTTGATACTTCGAATCTTTGCGAAAATCCTAGGGGTTTTGTGAAAACGCGGATAATAGGTTAGGTTAGGTTAGGTTAGGTTAGTTTGCAAAACCCCTAGGATTTTCGCGAAGATTCGAAGTATCAAATCATCCTACGACATATACATATACGGTATAAAGGAGTCAGAATAGTCGTGGTCACGCGGGGCATTGCATGACCTTTTTAACTGTCTCCCGTCATCTTTCCCTCGCTGATTTATGGATGAGATGGAGGGACCATCTCAAAAAACATATTTCGTTGCTTCGTCTCTTCGTCTATAATGAAGTGATTGCCTATGTTCTGCAAGCTGAGAGAATTCAGACGAACTGTAACAAGATAAGTTATTGTAACGAGAAAAACTTTCCTACATTTTAGTATTTTACCCACTTTCCTATTTAAATAAGAATAGTAAATGCTAATTAAGAATAGAATTAAGTAAAATATACCGTAGTATAGTTGGATTGTAGGTAATACGTAGCAACCGAGATGCATTTAAGTTATATGACATTCGATGCAGATGGTCGATGGGGTCGAAATGTGCTCGAGTGGAGACCACGGCTAGGCAAACGCAGCGTTACGTCCACCCACAAGATGGACAGACGATCTTATGAAGGTTGCCGGGACACGCTGGATGCAGGTCACATCTAACCGGTACATGTGGAGGTCCAGAGTGGAGGCCTATGTTCAGCAGTGGACGTCTTATGGCTGAGATGATGATGATGATGACATTAGAAATATAAAATACTTTTGGTTAGTAGAAACAATCAAGAATTATATATAGGTATTAATCTGATTAATCACTGCCTTTAATTTCCATATACATATTTCATTATTTTAGCCTAAAAATACCTATCCATAATCTTTTGTATTTTCCTAGCCCAACCGCTAAGCCAGTGGGTCACGGTGGGATGACTAATTTATGAGTCGAGATATTATTTGATCGTCTTAGACTACATTGTTAAGCTTATTTATTTCATGATCATATTTCCTAAATGATTTATACCTATCTCAAAACAAAGCATTAAAATTCAGAAACCATTAATATAATAATAAATCAACGCCTGTGATTGTGTTCGGTGGAATCACTATTTAATTACCATTAATTACGCTCTTGGGATAATATTTGTCACTATTAGCATTATCATAAATTGTAGTTATACGGTAACATTAACACGCAAATTCGATTATTATACGTCATTAGTTATTTAACGACAAACACAAAGATTATTGCTTTAATTAACTGAGCTGAAATCAAATATATATAATATAAATATTTAAATGGTCTCTAACATAGGACCCCACACACATCAACCTACTACAGTCCAATGCTGGACATAGGCTTCTCCTATTATTGCGAAACGCATTAAGATGGGTTTACACCAAATGAACGAACAACGAATGCTCATTCCATCCCCCACTCAAATCAACGAATTTCGATGAATTACGTTTTGTGTAATGAACGAATTTCGTAGAGTGGGGATAGAATGAGCATTCGCTCGTTTGGTGTAAACCCACCTTAAGGAGGTAAATTAAATACTCATAATCGCCACGTTGCGCAATTACGATCGCAGTAGTGTGTCCGCTACGATGACGTTGCTGTCCATCATCAATCTTAAATAATAATGAGGTGGTGACAAATGTTTACTTACTGCCGTCTCCACGCGGCAAACCTCAAGTGTAGATTAAATTAGCCAACGGATATTACGGACAACTGAAGTATAAAAGTTTCTAATAGATTATTTGAGTCTAAAATGTCTCGATCCGCTGGTCTACGTTCGTAGCGCTACGTCGTAGCCAGTAATATAGGTTTCTCATTAAAGTATTAAGGACGACAATACAGATGTAGTCAACAATGTTTACCCTTCCTATTTTTAACCGACTTCAAAAAAGGAGAAGGTTCTCAATTCGACTAATTTTTTTTACATACATGTAATACCCGATATCTGCGAGAATCATGAACTGATTTTGATTTGTTTTAATCGAACGCGTATAACTGAGTTGGTCCCGTTTTAGCACTATGTCGATATCTAATCGGTTGAAGTCGGTTTTTAACCGACTTCAAAAAAGGAGGAGGTTCTCAATTCGACTGTATGTATTTTTATCTAGAGGTTTGTTCACATGTTTTTGGATTCTACTGACGAATGATATAGGTCTAAATGGCGTGATTAATCATGATGGATCGAGAAGATCAATATTGCAACTTGCATTCACCGACCAGGGTGATCGGTCAAGTCAGACTTCAAATCGAACACTCGGGAATAACTAACTTCCCTCAGTCATACTAATTATTTGCCGGCTTATTCATAAATGTATATCGTCTCCAGATAATTAATATGTGTTTTGTCTCTTTCTAACAAGTGACAGACAAGGGAAAAACCCATATTTACTAATCGGGAGATGATGTGTAAGTTTTAGAATATTCACGATTTTGTGCCTCTTTGTATACGGTAAATAGGATTGCAAAAATAGTACAGAAATCAAATTTGGGTTAACGTTTTCCACTATAAATATTCCAATGCTAATGAGTAGCCATCAAATCGTGAGTTTAATCCAAATTGTGTCATTATCCTGAAAATATCGAGCTTAAAATGTTCGGTACAATCGCTGGCAATTAGCGCATAGCAAATTATGTGCAAAAGGAACGCAATGATGATAAAATTAAATCCGTATTTAAATAAACTCGCACGATGTTCACCCTTTAGGTGTTAATGGGTGAACTTTTGTGTACAACCGAGAAGGCAATTGAGGCTATTGTGACGGCTTACGGCTAATGCAATTATTTAACGTGACGTTGCGAAGCCTCGTAGCGTGTTTCTCGTAGGCTTGTACGCAATACGCATGTCATGCGTAACCGCAATCATTGGGATGTGTAGAAGGAAAACAATTATTACCTACCTAAGGGGTAGCTATATTGGAGGTAACAAGAATGATGAATCATTTGCATTGCGGGATAAGAGATAATTAAACGTAATTCGTCACAATTGTCTTTATAATAGAAATACACCATTAAAATTAGATACACCAGTAGAACCTTTTGAGTCTATGTAGGTACCTATTAGGTTTTGGTCTACTTTGTAGTCTTTGTACAAACTGGACTATTTATTTTCTCCTTCTCTTATCGCATTCACATTTAGGTTAATTGGCATGCGTTAATTTGCAAGGGAATATATAATATGTATAAACTTTTTTTACTTACGTCTCGCGTCTGGAGCATATAGGGTCTAAAATTGTATATTGTATAATGTGTTCTCAAGATATATTTAAAGAAGCATTGTCACAGTATGTGATTTGCATCTGACAATAAGTGTTGCGGATAGTCTTAAAGCTACGTCGTACCGGTGTACTGCGTTCACTAGTACAATACGGACGTAGTCTGCTCTGACTACCTCATAAAATGATAACAGACAGAAGCACTTACCCCCCTTATTTTCAGGCGTATAGTTTATTGCCAGTATGATACGACGTTCGTAGTGCATAAGTGCAGAGAATAACGTATTATACGTTATATTTCAAGAATAAGTCCAACATTCGTTGCAGGGAGTATCTCAAAATGTCCGTGGTAAAGATAAAGTCGAAAAGAGGTACACCATATTTTCGGCTGACTACATTAGCAGCACTGTGAATAAAAGGTTTTGACCTGGATTGGAATATTAAGCGTACATTCTGTGGTTTCCAGCTTTTTAGTCTTGCTTCAAGCAAATCTGTAGGGATGTGTTTAATTAGAGGATTACACTGGTCTCCGGCATTTGCATGCACGTCGGGGCTTATGGCCCGCTTCCGACCGCGTCGTAAGGAATTTATCACAGTACGTGGTCTTCATAAAGGTCTCGAAATTACAGTTGAGGCAAGTAAATTAAATGAATGTATGCATGTGTCAGGTAAAAAAGGTTGAGAAAAGATTTATAAAGGTTATATCATAAGAACCCCGAAAGGAAAGGATCGGGAATTTTTTCATAAATCTTTTCAAAGTGCATATGTCACTTACGTAGATGTAAAACGTGAAACAGAGTCCTTTTCTACAATATAGTCTCAATTTGTTCCCATAACTTTGTGACATGGTACACGACATGAACTGGACATAGTTTATGGAAAAGGATCCAGTCCACAAAATCTGTCAATTCAATTTAAACCTTATGTCAAAAGGAAAAGTAATTTATTTTAGTGACAAATTTCAGAGTTTGGATCCTTTTCGCTAAACTACGTCTAACTGTAAGCCAATTTCGTTACATCATTATTACAAAGATAATGAAATAGTATTTTATGCAATAATGGTATTATGAGGGGTCAAAAGATGCGAGCGGCGTGAGTTGCGATACGAGCCCAAAGGGCGAGTATCGCAAGTGAAGACGTCGCGAGCATTTTTTGAACTAATAATACAACGTTGCATACTATACTTTTTCTACAACTAAGTGGCATAGCATACACAGAACAAATAAAATATCATACATGTTAACAATTATAAAAATAACCATATTAATTATTATAAATTTTACATTATAAATTAGTAAGTAATATGAATTGTCTTGATTGATTAATGTCACCACCAAAAATGAACTTCCGATTGCCGCCATTTTCTGTTACCTTACGGTTGTTAAAAAAATACCATCTTGGCGCCAACTTCGGCAGTTCATCTTTGGTGGTCAAGAAGTGAAAAGTGGTACCAATTTGTAATCTGTGAGTAAGTGTATAATTGAGGTTTGAAATACAAAACGAGTAAGTACCTCTTGAATTTTGTTTGCTTTGTTGTTTATAAATCCCACTCTTCTAAACTGATGTGAGTGAGCCTCCTCTTAATTAGACCAATGCTCTAAAATAACAACTAACGATTAAACACTAGTTGGTTAAATTATTAAGACTAATTAGCGAGGCTCCACTCCCATAAGTTTAGACTCCACTACCCTATAACATGTGATTGGTAGCCCATTTCAATTGAACCCTATAACATAATTATCATACATATTAGTCTAACGCTTCTTGAGAACGGGATCCATTGAAAGAGGCTATTGTCATTAACATACATTACTGAACGCCACACATCTATTCCAGTTGTCACCAATAAACACCTAGTACCTATGTATTGTATATAAACAAACTAAAATAATATTGTTAGCTCATACATACCTGCACTCCCAAAAGGAGCAGGCAGAACATTAGAAATTAATAATAATAATGAAACAAATCACATTTTTTAGGCACTGCACATTGGCACAAACTATATGCGAATCGACTTGAATCAAACCTATACAGTACTGGTGGCCATCCACGAATTTCGAAATTCGCAAAAGTCGAGCATCCGTTTCTGTCACTCTAATAATAATCTTGTTGAAGTGACAGAGACAAATGATCTAAACTCAATTTCGAAGTTCGCGGTAGGACTTTTAACTGCTAGCGGAAAGCGAGACGGTTTTTTTTAATGCAGCTGTCATTGTCTATGCATTAGTTTGCTTTTAAAACCGCGCTTAGTTCCCAGAGTTCAAAATAAGTAATTTTGCATAATATGAAGTTTGTAATTGGTACAAAAATATATTATATCACATTAATAATTTATAAAACAAAACCTTTCTTTTAAAATTCTATTTTAACCTTACATTATTTTAATTTATAATTATTGTAATAAATAATCTGGTACTAATGTTGGTAGCAGTGTAAAAATTCGTAGATCGGAACAAATTCAAAATGGCGTCTATCATAGGTGTGATGTGGCAGTCTGTGGTAGCACGCAGTGCGTTTTTGAGTCTGTTCGGAAAGTGACGACCTCTGGCAGCGAGAGACGCCCATATATCTCACGTGCCTTCTCTTATCGAACAACGCTGCGACATTACGATACCGGCTGACAGTGCGTTTTTGAGAAATAGACTATAGACTTTTGACAGATGTAATTATGTATATCTTTACAATAGTGTGCGTAGCTATGTAACTAGCAAAAAAAAGGTCGGGAGTAGAAAAAAGGATATTATAATCTCTTAAAATATAATTGAACGGTTAAACTAACGTGTATTTAGTCTCTACGCGCGACAAGTATCGGAGAGCCTAGGTCTCCATTATCAAGCACTGAGCCCGCGATCACGCCAAGCGACCGGCACTTAACCGGCATTTTGCGGTTTTGGAATTAACCTTACCGAAAACACTTACAAAGATGATTATGATTCATGACCACAAATGCGGTTCGTTCTTTACAACATTTTACTCTAACAACAACATAATTATCTATGTTGTTGTTGTAGCAAGAAGTATGTATATACTAGGACTACTAGGTATATTTAGCCACTGACGTACCTTAAGTAAACCACTAATTGGAGTTCGAGGCCAAAGAATCTACGAAAATATTGCCACAACAATGAAATGTTCTTACAATAGTAAATCCTTATTTTCTAAAAACAGACGTTGAGATATCTTATTTATTGGTAATTTTAATTCTTTAATTTATATAAACAATATTATTTACTTATTTTCACGTAAATATAAGATATTTTAATAGAAACTTAATTATCCGCAATTATTAGTAACAACGTTGGTATTGCGCTGGTATCACCTCAGGTGTTAATAACATTTGGTACAGCAATTTAACTACACATAAATTAAAACCCTATTTCTGCATACGTTTAGAAAATTGCAGAATAATACATTGTAGCGTGCTTTATGTTCACATTTCGTATTCGTAAAATTCCTTTGCCCTACAAATTTCTTTGGCAGTACTATAGTTCTCCATTTAAATTATCATACAGATCTAACGTTTTGTTTTCTTCCGTAGATTGTTAACAAGGTGACCCACTTGGTTCAGCCATGTTCAGTTTTGCTATACACCCCATCATCAAAAATTAAATTCCATATGAAATATACTGGGTGAAATGTTATAAAACACAATGATACAAAATCATATTTTCTGGATCTACTCATGATCACAGCCAAGTTTTACTATAGGACCAGCTTTGAAAAAGTTACCACATTATCGAGTTGTCATTAATATGTATGTACAAAAAATAATAAACATTGATGGTTGGAATTGCAACGCTTTTGAATGTGTATAGGTAGGTAGTTATTATATAAAATTTAATGTGTAATTCAACTTCTTTTATAAACAGGCTTTGAAACGTTGGCTCTTATCATTTTAAGTTCTTTACAAGAAAATTTTGTCAAATCAATGTTAGTTAAGAGAAAAGTTTTTAGATATTTACGTGTTTTTAAGAAAATCCTAGTTGTCACAGGCAAACAAAAAGGCGTAGAAACATTATAATTATAACAGACGTATATAATGGTTTTATTAGGAATTATTTTAAATAAATTAATTAAATAACAAAAAGGTTGTCGAAACCTGAAAACTTTATTTGACAATGACATAAGAGACTTTGACAAATTTGACAATAACGCATCGTCGTAGTTTCGATGGCCTCGAACTCCAATTAGTGGTATAGCTGTGGCTACATACCGTCACTCTTATTTTACGTAGTAATAGAGACTATTGCAAAAATCTAAACAAGTGAGTGTTTAGTAAAATGATCTATTTACGGGACAACTTTTAAACATACATACACCAAACGAGTGCCTACTCAAATTGGATCACAATGTTACGCCAAATTAGAGTTGTTCGATGAGTGATTTACTCTGCGCGATTGAACGCTTGAATCGAGTGCCCATTTATAAGGCTTCCCTTCACATGTACACGAATGAAACCTAATTTCAAGTGGCAGGTGTGAACTCTTCTCGTTGACTCCCTGACTCCCGAACACGTAATATCTTAATGTTATCCTTTCGTTTCAGTTGGCTGAAGGAATAACTTCACTATGCTTTCCAATATTGATTACCAACAAGATCTAGATCATTGATATGCGTATTTAGGTATATGCAATTTAGTTTATGCGTACCTTATTTTTTATAGGAATTTGTGGTATTCTTTATTCAATTATACGTGAAATGACCGTAATATAAAGCCGATCATGAGTTATTAGGTACTAGTTAATTGGTTAGTTATAGAGACACAATTGCGGTCTCCAGTAGTATCGCAATAGTACCTAACAAAGATGATATAACACAGCCTGCTGGAATTAACCCCTAAATAATGGTAGTACAATAATTGATCGACCTTAAATCACATTACCTAGGTACCTAAACAGTTATTAACACATACAACTTTGTCTTTTGTGCATATTATCTCAATACTGTTCTTTAATAAATAGGTCATGAATTGTACATATAGGAAGGTATTATAATTATGTATTTAGTAGATACTTTGACCTCGAGGAAAAGTGATTGTTCTCAAAGTAATATACCGTGTAAAGAATGAAGGAAGGCCTCGCTACGCGCTACCCGCTGTTAAATGTCGGTGCTATTATACATATAGGGAAATGTGCCTGGGTTCAGCTACAACAGATACTCGTACAATTGAAACGTACCAAATATCTAAACATATCATCACTGTGTAGCGTTTTGACACGTTTGCTACAATTAAGCGTGTGTCCTTGTTTATCCTAATAATTTCCATATATAAACTGCAATTGCTAGCAAAAATCCTACAAAACTGACTTTTGTAGAGAAAAACATTTCCCATCTTTTTCCGCATGATCTATCTCAATTTAGTATATTTTATGCTGGTAATAAATCTGCTCTGCATGGATATATATGCAGTAGGTACTCATAGTTAGTAAGAACTTTTGCATGTATTTTCCGAGAGGTAGGTACGACAATTACGACATGTAATAAATTTGCCTTGTCTTTAGATATTTCCGAATTGTATTGTGATAGGTACTAATATATTCAGGTAATTTTATAATCTTGGACCACATGATAATACGAACCCTTCAAAGTAAATTCAATTGATATTTGATCGCGCATTTGGAAAGCGTCGTTAGGAATGCAATTCGTATTCGGGTTGAATTCAATTTTAGCGACGCGAAGTGGAACTCTTTTACCTTTTAACGTACATATCGATTTCTTTCTTTTTGTAACTTTATTCTAAGTCAAGAAGCACGGTTTGCATGTTACGTTATTGGGGTCAGATACGAATACGAAATACTTACTGCGTGCATTATGTTTGTTTTGCTCAGTAAATATTGATTTATTATCTTATCAAACCTCAGTATTCTGTTACGTACTTATATTCTTACATATGGCAGTATAATGGGGTAACAGACCAAAATAGAGCATCATGTTTCTTGATTTTCGTACTATAGGAGTGTAAGCCTATTCTGAAAAGCCTCATCTTCAAAATTTGGTTTGACACACGGTAAAACGTACTTAGGTATAGTTATGTGTAATAAAGACAGGGTAGGTACCTATTTTAATTTCATTACGCAATGACACGTTTGCTAAGATGGCAAGTGATATTAAATAAAGGTAAAATTCTTATAAAACATCTGCTCGTCTGGTTTCTTTCTCATAAGCACATGGAACGTAGTTTCCTCTGCGATAGGAAGTCTCGAGACAGGGAAATTACCTTAAACATTCCCGGCCACGAAAGCTCTTCATTTTATTCGAACTGTAACATGAAACGACGTAATCACATTTTTTTTAACGAGGTAATTACGCCACTGCTTTTCAAGTATGCAGATTAAGGCAGAGTTAACAAAGGGAATCACATTTTTGAGATTATATACACAAGCCGTTAAATGTTAAAGGCAGTGCCTATTATGATAATACTTATCATTTCCGGGAGATACTAAATTTGTAAGGGCAATTAATTTTCTCTTGCCTGCGTATTACGAGTAGAACTTATAGAGTTGTCAAAGGAAGATAAAATATCTTGCTCCCTATAAAAACAGTACATCGAATTAGTTTTGTGCTGGATGATATGATTAGATAGTTTGTGCCAGCTTGCTATAGGTACAGTACGTAGTACCTATACTAATAGTACACTTTACGTACGAAAATAAGGAAATCAGACCCATTCAATGAAGACCAATTTGCTGTCATTTATAAATGTATACCTTACCAAAAAGGCGCTAGAATAAAGAAAGGAGGATTACGATAAAATCTTTTAAAAGTAAAGAACCTTAGCCTACAAAATCTCCATAACTCTCGAGTCATGATTCTTAAAACGTACCCGAGTAGATCCCGCTCCGACCATCAATACTAAGTTGCTTCTAAAATGGTATAGAGTCCGACGGATTAAATATAAATGAAGAATAACGGGCGGCTCGGCTGATCTATGAAAGGTTAATGCGGTACTTTGGGTACGAATACATAGTGCGGGTATATTTTAATTTAAATGTTTTATACATGAAGTAACATGAAGTAACCGGATTTGGTAAAAGCATTGACATGATATCTGCACTGCTGGCGTAGCTAATATAAATAAATAAATTCTTGTTTTCTTCGCCTAGACTAGTGCTTTTATCTTGGTTCTCATTATGTCTCCTTGGTCAACTTCAGATTGCGTCACTCATTTTTCGAATTACATTGATGACAACTATAAGTACGTAGCCAAGTTGTCAATCGTTAACGCTGTTGCCATTTTGACTGCAAAACCCTAAAACATTAAATTGATCGCATACCATGCATACATTTACCCTAAGTTAGAAGTTAAATAGAAAATTGACCTCACTTCCTTCTCTAGAGCAAAATGGCGAAATAAAATACAGTTCATAAATACGTATACAATTTTGCACCTTATCCCTATACCATAAAGTAAAAAAAAATGTTCACATACCTATTTAGATTACTGTAAGTGGCATGAGAAACGCGACAGATGTATTGAAATTGATAGTCTATATTCTTACTACAACTTTGATAAGTGTTCAGACATATTATTACTTGATTTATATGAGGTTCTTAAAGTGTTAAGTATGAATAGAATAATCTTTAAAAGCATCTACTACACTAGGTACATAAACTTAAAGAAGCCTATGCCAATTTTAGTTGCAATCCCTTATCAACATGTAACTTATGTTTGTACGTTTTGGGGTATAGGTACTTGCATGATACCGAAAATAGTGGCAGTACTCGACGGATTGCGCGGCTGATGCGTCGAGCGAGGCAGCTGCCAGCTCTTCGGTCTCCAGTGGCGTCGCCGAGTCTCTTTGACATATCTGTTACTGGAAAACCGAAATATTTATTCTCAATGAGAAAACCGGTATAAAATCCGCGTTTGCCGGCATTTCAGAGCTCTAGACAACTCTCCCTCGAGACGCGGCGACGAGAGATACTCGTCGTGATGTTGCCTGAGGGAAATCCAAAATATCCTCTCTCGTAATATGGTTACCTGCTCTTTTATTGTTTATGAAATGCTGATGAATATTATTACGCTAGCTAGCGTGGTATTCATCTGACACAGCGGTAGTGACAGCGTCTTGTCTAGCATCTTTGGGCGGTCGTAAGACGGTGGATTCGTATATTTTTGGCATTACGGTATGGTAATTTGGCATACCTATAATTAGGGCATTTACGGATGCATTGCCCTGGATTCCTAACGTAAATATTATGTCGCAGTTCGTACATAACTAAGAATAAATGTCGAAGTATCACATACGTACTGTGTGACTAACACGCGTTATCCTAATTGCATCTAAAACACAAATTGCCGCATAAAACGTTACTTTCCTTGTGAAAGTACAGAATCAGAACAAGTGGACAGTGTCGGCTAACAAGTCATCTTAATGTAAAATTACCTAAGAAACAAGTGTATCGCCTCGCCTAACCTACTATATCTACAAAAATCATCTTTTGAAACCATAATTTTAAAAATAAATAGTATTCAGCTTGAATACGGGTTGAATTGAAGCAACGTTCCTATATTAAATTAGCATAATTAATAAATTATGCGCCATATATAAATATAGCAATTAAATCATAATTGTCATTGTTTGTGCAATTACAAAGCTATACTTTGCACTATCTGATATGCGTCTTTAACAAGGCATAACTTTGTCGTCATCATAAACGAAGCTAAAAATATTTTAAATTTAAATCAAGTCCGTAGTCGCGTTGGCTTCAAGGGAGACTGTTAAAGTTGTGCATATTAAAATGTTTGCTTTACATTGCACTCGTTTCACGCCGAGTTAATTAGCGCGCTTGCCAAGCCTGTAAATATTCGTAGGCCTTATCGTTTGGACGAATTACATTTTGCAACTTTTTACCTACCTACTGATTTTTTTGTCGCTACCCATTCGTTTAATTATGAGCAGAAACCGGACAAATGTGCGTCATTGTTTGCCATAATATGGAAATGACTTCAAAGTTGATTAAATGAATAATTAAACGAATAATGTCTCGAATTATTTCGAAACCTTAAGGTAACTATTTACAAAGGTTTTCACAGTCATCATTGGTGTCAAATAGGTAATTTTCTGAAAATGATTAATTATTCAATCAACATTGAGTCATGGCCATATTTTGCGAAGATTTTGTTCGATCTCTGATTATGAATATGGTCGTGATTTAAAAATTATTATAGCAATAATTAATTGATAAAGTACATGTTATTATGAGCTGTAGGTTAAACGTGAGTAGTTTTCTATAAATATTTAATCACAAATCGGTTACTAACTATTTAATGTTATTTAAAAAAAATGCTAATTATAATTAACATGAAATAATTACGAATGTATATTCATTTATATTTATTACAGTACAACTAAAATATGTAGTACATAAGTGCCGTATCTAGTTATTTATTTATGTAAGTACTGATTCCCATATTAATATTACATTCAAGGAGCATTCCATGAAAACGTGTCGTAAGCGACACTGTCTTTTCAATCTCTCTCTCTTCCTGGCTATGTATATTTTCAATACTTTTGAAAAATTTATTTTATTTATTTATTTATTTTATTTATTTTCCACACTTACATCTATCTTTACAGGTATAGACGTAGCGCAGGTTCAGCGTCGTCGAGGTATACCCCATATTCGGTAGGTAAATTAGTAAGCCGAGTTACAGTATAATAATAACATATCAAGGCTTTAAGATTGACAGTGTTTCCTACCAGCTAGCATATTTTATTAGGGTAGCTACCATAGCGACACGTAAGCGACAAAAAGTAGATGTTTTCATGGAATGCTCCTCAAAATGTTACCCGTGTATACATTATCAACATACAATTTTCGACACAGTACTTACCTACATAGTGGATTAGTTCTGATGTCGTCAATTTGCCGGCGGGAATTTTGGCGCATGTTGCAGCTCTGACGCTAGATAAGCTTTTAGACAACCGGGCCTTCAAGTTTATTGATACGTGCACATTAAACTAAATATACAAATAGATAAATATATGTATGGGCCGTGTGGTGACGGCAGTAAGAATACATTTGTCACCACCCCAACTCCTCCTTCGGGTGTCGTAAGAGTCGACTAAGGGATTGAAGTGTCACTGACCATTATTTGACAAAATATTCATGATGGGCAGCAGCGTCATCATAGTGGACACATTACTGCGATCGCCAATCCGCTTGCCCAGCGTGGTGATTATGGGCATTTACCTCCTAATGCGTCTATACGCATAGTTAATAGGAGAGGCCTACGCCCAGCAGTGGACTATCATAGGCTGATGATGATGTATTTGTCAATAATTTTATTTGTATTAATTCCGTTTGTAAATGCTCAACAATCTAAGGGTCTCACCAAACTAGTCGACGCCGTTTCGGCTAATCGCGCACGGAAAAAGCTTTATGTCAACGCAATAAGAGCGAGGACATCGTAAATCGGCTCGGCCCACGCGAAACGACGTCTTTCGACGGGAAAACGGCGTTTTGCCGTAAAGCTGTTCGCATTCGTACAACCCCGCTTGCAGCCTAACGCACACGTTCGCATTCGTAAATCTCCTCATACCGCCGTACGGTGCCGGAAAGAGTTGAACGGCTCCGATCACGGCCGAGTACCTACGATAAGGACCGGTCAGAGCTGGCGGAAGCCGTTCAGCGTCGTCGACGGCCGAACATAGCTGACGACGGCCGAACAGAGCTACTGATGCGTTTGTATTTATTGAATTATTACCCACATTAAAATCTGCAATAGATCTGACAACATGTCGGAGGAACATTTAATAATATTAGTCAGTAAATATAAGTGTTTATATGAAGTGTTTGATTCTAAGTACATATAGCGATCAAGTGTGCAAGGAAACCAGTCTCCAAAAATGAGATATACGATTGCCGATCACCCGCTGTCCTACATCTGTTCGTCGGACGCAGCGGCTGTACGCGTGCTGTCTGACGTCTCGACGGCAGGACGGAGCACGGGAGAGCCGACCACCGCTTTACAACTGTTGCGACAGCAAATCGCAGGCGATCGAGCGTTTCTACGGCCGCAAGGAGGGCGAGACTGCTTAACGCAGGTGTTCAACCGCGGAGACGGTCGATCGGCTAAATGCGAATAGTGTGGTGTAAAACACTCGGCGAAAGCCGACTCCGCGTCGACTGGTTTGGTGAGACCCTAAAACAGTGTTTTTTTTAATATGTGGGTCGCAATCCCCAGGGGATAATATAGAAGCCGGATAAAAATAATATAAAAACCTTTAAAAAAACCGGCCAAGAGCATCTAGGGCCAAGCTCAGTGTAAATTTCTTTATTTTAAAGTATTCTATAAGCCATATTCATGATTTTTTTCATAATTTTCTGACCCACGGATCAAAAGGTAGAGGAGTTAATAAAACATTTTTTAGAAAATATTGGCTTAAAAAAAGATTAACAAATAACTTATTTTTTTGTACCTATATCTATTCAACGCCGCACTATTACAGTTAAATAAAATATCACCCCCACTTGAAATGTAGGGTAGGTACCCGAAAAACATTTTTTTTAAGTTGCTCTACATGTACCACTTTGTCGGCGTAATTAATTTACCTGTGTACCTGTACGAAATTGCAAATTTCTAGTACTAACGGTCACTGATCTATGCTGCGCACAGATGGACATGGCGAAACTATAAGGGTTAGTTTAATACGGACCCCTAAAAATAGAATTCGTAAAATTATTAACTTTATATGAATTAGTAGTGGATCGAGCCATTGGATAATATAGGTACAGGGCGTCCCAAAGTTATGGGACATGAAGGGGAAGTATCTTAAATATCGTAGATAGTGTATTTTGCTGAAAGAAGACTTAATGTTATTTTTTAAATTTAGTAATTCTGCATTCAAAGTTTTTCAAGAAATTACTTGCTTCACCCGAAAATTTAACCAACAAAAAATTTTTTTCGAATTTTGAATCAAACTTTTTTGTTTATTCTTTTAGTTTTAGATACTATATTTCGTAAGAAAAATTGTTATCTTTTATCCATTCTTTCGAATGACATCATAAAATTGAGAAAAAAAAATTGTTTAAAGTAGGTTCGATGCCTAGAAAAAGCAATTTTTTTTAAATGCAGTATTAGTTAATTTTCAAAATAAAATAAAGTCTTCTCAGCAAAATATCCTATCTACGATATTTAAGGTACTTCCGCTTCATATCATCATATCCCATAACTTTGTGACGCCCTGTATAACATAACATAAGCGTTTTTTTATGCATTTTCAAATGGTTTACAATATAAATGCAATGTCACACTTTTTTTATAGTATTACATAGGATGTTTTGTTTTTGTTTTGTATCCAACGCTTGATTTGTCGGTGTATTGGCTAGTCTGTAATGCCGTGTAAATATGTTGTTGTTAAATAAATAAATAAAATTGAAGTAAATTAAAACGAACTCCAGACAAATCCAAGTGGTATCGCGACCGTCAGGCGGCTCGGTGCGGTAATCTCCGCGCATGTTGCGCTCTGACGCTGCTGGATATCCTTTTAGACAACCGGGGCTTTGTCATGTGAAACTGAAGGCCTATTCTAATATTTATAATGGTACATTAAAAAAAAAACAATGTAAACAAATCGTGAACCTGGTTAACCTGTATTCAAAATGCTGCTGTATACATAAAATACTAGTATGTGTTATTTCATAACTCCTTAGCTTATTATACCTATCCTAAACCATAACAAAAAATAAATAAATGTCTTGCGACATCTTACACAAATCGACCTAGTCCTATAGTATTGAAGTATATTACATAATACTAATTATTATTTACGTTGTTTATAATTTATATTGACGGCAACTTTAATAAGTATCTAATTACTGTTTTAGAAAGTGAATCAACATTACCTTCAAATTATTAGCAGCCATTTGAGCAACAATTAATAATAAAGAGTATTTAAAGACTGGTCCATGTTTTAATTCAGATTTAAATATTTAATTGTTCTTTACAAACTTTTTCCCGTGTTCGGCAGCGGCGTTGTTCAATAAATTCTTAATTTTTGACTGAGGCGTGCCGTTTTACCTCCAAACTTTGTATTTTAAATTTAGCCCAGTTTCTGAAGAAAGTTAATGTACACAACATTTGAAATTACACTTTGAAACAATATTCAACGGCAAACCTGAAATGTTGATAAGTCAATAATGTATCAACATAGTTGATAGTATGTGACAACTTGTAGGTAGTAGGTACCTAGTTCATGAATATTATAATTATTACTTTAAGCATTTCAACCGCCCAGAAGGTTTAAAGAGCCTTTAGTTTGTTACTCTGTGAAGATAGTTTTCAATAGTGCCACAAATAGAAAAAACCCAGAATCCAAATTTAACGCGTTCACTGCGGTCTTTCGAACCCTTACAAAGTATGGTTAGTTATGAGCTAAGCTAATTGCCGCAGCTGTTAAAGGGTATGAATACTCTGTATTAAATCATATTAATAATGTAAATTGTTAGATTTGTTAATAAATTAGATTTTAAAGTTGTGTTTACCAAATTTATTGTACACTTTGCCACTATGTTTTTAAGACAATTATGTTAAGTCCTACATTATGTTTATCTTCTACATTGTACACATTTACCGACTCTTGTTACTGTTTGAACTATTTTTCTAGTTATTTTTATTTTTCACTTTTCAGCTCGGTTGCCCTGAAAACCAGCGTCGTGTCATCTGACACGACACATGCTGAGTGGCATCCTTTTTGGTGTTCAAATCCTTTCTGTTTGATACTTGTATTTATTGTTCTGTATTGTATGACCACCAAATAAACCATTCTTATTCTTATTCTTATTTAAATAACCATGTCAACTTAAAACCTTTTCAAGCGCGTGATATTGCCTTGTTATAGTGTCAGTAATACACTACACGTCATGCAGATTCGTGTTACAACGCTGTAATAAAATCAATAATTCAGGCGTATCGCTATTATAAAACGAACCATTAGGCTTCATGTTTATTGGGCCATTAGTTCTGTTGAATAGTTAATATTGTAACGAAAGTAAATTGTACAAAATAAACATTACGTGGGCGTAACTCTTTATTATACATATTTGGTCCTCTTTTGCTCGCTTGGCCTAGAAATATGCATTGATTGTCACCTCTTTATTTTTAAGTTCAGGGGATTTGATACAAAAGCTGTCACTCAGACGCCATGTCTAAAATATCAAATCTGAATGTGTGTGCGTGTAGGTTAATATCGCTCTGTGGACCAGGACTTATATATCGGTCTTTGGCGTTGAACCTGCGGTGCCAATATATCAGTCGTTGGTGTCCAAAAGATTAATAACATTATTCAGAGAGATACAGAGTCGCATTAACATTGAAAGTAATTTTTGAGTTTGCAATATTTAGAATGATTTAATAATAAATTTTGTTTTTAAAATAATTAGGTACCTATATGTGTTCAAAGTGCAGCCAGTAAATAATAGCTAAATCAGGTGGCAGGTGTGGGTATGTAGAATTAATTTCATCATCAGTTATGTTTTATAGCCCACCTAACGAAGACCAAAAGTTGCCTATCGGGGGAAATAACTCGTGTATAAGCGAATTTTGGCATAGTTGTAGGGAATGGTGTTTTAAACCACATACTAAAAGTACTGGTGGTTAGGGGTGGAGCTAACGGGGGGAGAGGGGTGAAAAGTCCTTATTTTTAATATTTCGTAAATAGCTCGTAAACCGTGGCTCATAGCAAAAAACGTTCTAGTACATAAGTAATCTACATAAAATTCTCTACAAAAAAGATTTACGCATGTTTCCTCTGGGATCAATGTGTCATGAGATAAGAAAGCAAGAAGATGGACACTAAAGAAATAAACACATTTGATTAAGTAGGTATGGCATATATAGAATGTTCGCGAGCATTCCAAAATATTTTAACGCTCAATTCTTGATCATAATATTTAGAGTCTTTAATGTTATATAAAATTTCCTGGATTCGGCTTGGTTTCAGAGATAATCAACATTTTTTTCGAAATAAGTTTGTCGACGTAACTCGTTATACAACTTCTTTTTGATTACAATGCTACCACAATGTGTTTTAATATTACCACACCTTTTGCCTGGCAATGAAAAAATGGGAATAAACTTGACGAAATAACCTGTCCCTAAAAAAATATGAAAATAAATAATTTTATCAAATTGTTGTTATGATAAAAAGAACCGGAAATGTTAAAAAGTATGCAAAAAGTCTGAAAAAAAAAGAAAAAAAATTTTTTTTGGTGGTATTTGACATTAGGTCTCATTTTATTTTTTGTTTGTTTTGATGTCTAAGATGTGAAATCGAATTGGAGATCAAAAATGTAAACAAATGGGATACCACCACAAAAAAAATATCACGAGAGGTGGGTAATCTAAAATCATTTAAATACTTATAAAAAATGCGTATTTACAGTCACTGACGGTACGTAGAATTTTTAAATATTTTACAAATTTTTAATACAAAACATTAAGCAAAATATGTTTTTTTTTAATTATATATTTCGCTACTTTTAATAAAATGTAAGGTATTTAATTTATACTACTGGCAATCATAAGAAATCTTAAACATTTGGTTCGCAGTTATAACAATAACTAGTTTATTCGTAATTTAATACAATAACTACACTAAGAACCATTTAAGATTGTTCGCATTTATAACTATGTACCTACTTCAAAAATCAAAACAAGAGGGTGCTCCAAATGTCTGTTTTATGAATTCATAAAACTCCTAAAATTATGCATTACAAAGTACATGAATACAGATTTTAGTATTTTTACCTACAAATCAATTATTTTCATATTTTAATCGAAATGGATACGATCGTAATTATAGATGAAGACTGGAATCCGTTCCCCGACTATCCTAAAGATTAAAGTAACACGACATTCGTTTTCAAACATTGATTATGTTGATATTTACATCATTCTAGCAAATTTTCTAGGTTTTATTTTTGTAATCGGGAACCGTGGACACTCAGACGTATGTTTGTCATATCCAAAAATATGTTAACGATTGTGATAATTTTGTGTATCGAACATACTTTGACTTTTGCGTATCTACATCTACACATAAAACATTGTTTTAGATTTAGTACCTGTAAGGATAGTTGTAAGTGTAGATATAAATAAAATAAAATAAAAAACCAATCTCAAAATGCAACGTTAATTTACAAAGGTGTTAAAAACTACATTCGATATAAAACGTTTTATACCCCTGGAATGTCACTTTAACATTGACTGTGTAATGTCATGTCATTGTCATAGATTGTTTACATTTACGAGAATGCATAGTTAAAATATTTAAACGATGATCATGAGAATATTTTCAATTTAGAAGATAATTAGGAATTTTATTTTTACAAATAAGCATACAGGGCGCGCTCGGGCGCGAGCATTTGAAAAGATTTTAAGTATGCATTCTAGATATCAAAATAAACAAAAATTATTATGAGACCTTATGTCAAATACCACCAAAAAAATTTTTTTTTTCTCTTTTAAGTTACACTTTTTAAATACTTTTTGACATTTCCAGTACTTTTTATCATAACAGCAATTTGTTTAAATTATTTATTTTAATATTTTTTTTACGGACAGGTTATTTCGTCAAGTTTATTCCTATTTTTTGATTGCCAGGCAAAAGGTGTGGTAATATTAAAACACATTGTGTTAGCATTGTAATCAAAAAGAAGATTCATGACGAGTTACGTCGAAAAACTTATTTCGAAAAAAAAGGTTGTTTATTTCTGAAACCAAGCTAAATCCGTGAAATTTTATATAACATTAAAGACTCCAAATATGGTCAGGAATTGAGCATTAAAATCTTTTGGAATTGTCGCGAGCATTCTGTATGTGCCATACCTACTTAAACAACTGTTTATTTCTTTAATGTCCGTCTTCTTGCTTTCTTATCTCATGACACATTAATCCCAGAGGAAACATGCGTACATCTTTTTTGTAGAGAATTTTATGTAGATTACTTATGTACTAGAACGTTTTTTGCTATAAGCCATGGTTTACGATTTATTTACGAAAAATTAAAAATAAGTACATTTACACCCCCCTCCCCCCGTTAGCTCCACCCCTAACCACCAGTACTTTTAGTATGTGGTTTAATACACCATTCCCTACAGCTATGCCAAAATTCGCTTATACACGAGTTTTTTCCTCTGAGATTCCTTCGTTTGGTGTACTATTATGTTTCCTCTATTTTCTATTTCATTGTCGAACACTAGTATTAAAAATGTATGAATTTAACAAGTTAACTTCATGTTAGTTAACTTGAGATCGTACAAGTGGTACAGATGAATGGGTAATTTTTTAAAGTAAGTAAATCGGTAGGTTGAACAATTTTAAATCGACGAACCATTTGATTGAAGCAGAAAAATTACCTAATCTTATTTTATGTACCAGGTTACTACTATACCAGGTTACCAGGTGTACTGGAAACTTTAATAATCGTAAAATGAGCGACGTTGTACCCTACTTACATATTACTATAATCACATTGTAATGTCGGCATGTGGTCCAGCAATAAACGGAAAGTGCAGACCTTTTCCATCCAATTTTAATCTTATCCCAGTCGCTTCTCTAAAACCAATATCGTGATTGTAGTTTCCTTCGTTGCGATTATTGAGAGTACACTACGTATTTGGGTACCGGAACCAATACACATACAGTATTAAATTTTATACCTAAGTTCGTATTCTACCTTTATGCAGGGTGAAATTTAAATCGTGAATCGTAATATGTTTTTCTAGCTCTATAAACAACTAACAATTAAATGCCCACAAGTTACTTAAAAATGGACATGTTATTTTTTTTGTATTTTTTCGGGCTTGTGTTTTGTATTTTTTGGCTTTAGAATATCAAAACGGATTATTAAGACAAATTAATTGAATAATTAAATTACCTCTACAAATTTAAGTAATTGATAAGACCAATTTTGTCATTTCGTTAAAAAATAAATAATATTTATTACATTTGACGTTTTAAATAGCTTAAATAATCGTTATAATTTCTTAGAATCGCTTTAAAAATAAAAAAACATGACTATTTTTAATCCAATTGTGAGTTATCCAATTGTAGTTAGAAAAACTTATTACGATTCTCGATTTAAATTTCACCCTATATTTAGAGTAAAGGTGGATTTACACCAAACCAGCGAATGCTCATTCTATCTCCACTCTAACGAAATTCGTTCGTTACACAGAACGTGATTCGTCGAAATTCGTTGATTTCGTAGAGCGGGGGATATAATGAGCATTCGCTCGTTTGGTGTAAGCCCACCTTAAGAGACAGCAGCTTCTTTCGGGTATTTTCCTTTCACAAGGCTTAAGTTTTGCAATCCAGCTAGGAAATGCTGCCAACATCTTTGGCATGATGTCGTAGGGGCCGAGATAAGACAAATTTTCTTCAGAGTAATGTTTATTTACTTTTTATCTATATTAAGCAAATTAATAATTGATGTATACCACCTATATTGCCACATGTTTTGAGAATATTTATGTATAACACAATAACATCTATTCTACTGTGTATTGAATAAATACTTATATTGTTGAAGCCTATAGTAAGCATATTGCGTATTAAGGAAACCTAATAAATATTACTACTAGTCCTAATTAAGACGTACATACTGTTGGCGAATAAATTAATTTGAATCTCATTTCGGAACAAAAAATCCGAGCAGAACGTATTAAACCTTAATTAAACCCCGGCCGCTTTTGTTTATCCCACAAGGGTCACCCATTATAAACACGTGTTAATTACCGCATACCGAACATAGGGTAAGTGCTCCAGTGAATGAACACTTAAGGAATTTTTCAACTTAATTTATTTTTTGTGGCTGGGAGCAATAATGAAGTTTAAATATGAATGTTCTTATAGAGTAAACCACTATTGTAGTTTTCTAAAATCAATTTTATTTTGCATTAGTGCTGCACAGTTTTAAATTATAGCTAACTGTAGGGCATAAAATGGAAAATCACCAGTGAATGAACACAAAATTCTAGTAAATGAACAAATGAAACCAATGAATGAACTACCTTAAAAATAATGTATTAAAATGCTAAAAGTACTCTATTTTTAATTGGTAGTGCTAGTAATATTCGATAATTTAATTTGAACTTTAATGAGACATAATAACTATAAACATAATTAAACGGCATCAATTACAGTTCCATATTTCTGCGTATTCTGGGAAGGTTCAATTAACTCTTCAGTTACCATTGAAGAGTGACCTTATATGTCGCTTTCGTTAAAAAGTAAACTGGGCTTATTCTGCATATGAAGTGCTACTTGAATACTTTTGATTAACCAAAGATCTGTCTATGTTTGTTTCTTCAGTGGCATGAATTTGGACAATTTCAGTGATTTAAATAGCGTTGATTTTGAGATATTAAAACTGGCACTTGATAGTTCACTAGATGCAACCGCTTTTAGAGGTTTGTCGAGAGATTTTTGGTCATATTGGAATTTTCGAAACGATTTTTTTAACCTTTCTATGTCTTAAAACCAGACAAAATACGAAATAAATGATTTAGTTCATTCATTGGTTTTAGCAAACTAATTAATGAACTAACTGTGTTTGCGGTAGTTCATTAAAAATTTAATATATCAAGTATTGTTCGAACACTGGCCCTTTGTTAGACAGCATATTTCTATTAAATCCAAAGAAAACCAAATCTTATAACAACCACTAAAACGTAAGATATGGAACAAACAATAAATCACGCATTTCCAGTGAATGAACTCCCCCGTTCGGTCACTAGGTTTAAGCCATTTTGAGTTCTAGTTATAGAACACTTGATTAAAAGCCACTATTTGAAACGAAATCACATTAAACTATACTTTAATAGCATAATCATAACCTTCCGGTTTCAAAAAAACACGCACTGTACCTGGGAGATGCACGAAACGCACGTAATAACACATTAAACACAACGTAAGCTTACCTCAATCCTTATAACACCTCCATATAAAAAACGAACCGGCGCAACGTGCCCACTTTAGATCGTCGCCACTTGGACACTGATGCATATGAGGTGATGTAAGTGCTACCAGAACTTGTCAAATCATATTCCTACCCGAAAAAAAAATATACCGCGTAGTAGAAATGCACAGAAAACTTATTTTACGAAAAAAACTTGTATTTTGTTCGTTCACTGGATTTGTTCATTCACTGGAGAACTTACCCTACCCTTTTCTTCGTACATGCCACATGTCACGGCGACGAATATCTCTCTAAAACGAATTGTTTCCGAATACGTATTAGCCTGGTACAACTGTATAATTGAGTGCTTTTAAACCTTACTTTTTAAGCGTAAAGTTGGTATCGCAATAACAAATTCCAGGCAGATACGAGCTTAAAAACGTAGGCAGGCTAAATAAGAGACTTCAGCTGCCAAGTCTGGCTGGACGAGTGGACGCGGCCGGAAAACAAATTTGTCGGATCGATATTGAATGGACTTCAGGTCTCTTTCATTCGCAAATGGAAGCCATCATTTCAATGGAATTGTTTTAAATTATTTATATAGCCTAAGTCTTGCACCATTTTCAAATTAAATGGGCTGGATTAATTCTTATTTCTTTGACTTCCATCAAGCATTTTATTAAAGGCGAAATTTGGTACGAGTCACTACCAAAAATTGTAATTAAATGGTAATTTTACATCCCAAAAGTACAAAAAAATAATATATAATTTAAACCGACATGAAAATAAAATTACGAGGTTGTATTAGAATAATAGTTACTTTATTCTTTAATATAGCTCAAGGTTGATTCGTACACCGTTTTGATATGATATCCTTGAATGTAACCTTCTACACTGCGGATATAATATGTTATAGAACTTGCTACCTACATTTAGTATTAGATTAAACATTTTGTAACTGGTGTCAAGTTCCCTTAGGGTAGATTCTTACTTTTTAGACCTCTAATATAAATAAATAAAAACAAACACAAATCGAGCTAGTCCCACCAATGTAAGTTCAATGAATTCAAATACTTTTATTCCAGACTCAGTCTGCGAGCATTAAACAAAAAAAATGCTCCTATTGTGGGTACTAAACAACAATATAAATATAGCAAATATACTTCTGCATACTTAAATACATAGAAAACAATCATGACCAATAGGTATAAGGATAGAACATGATTGGTGCGACAGTATGTCGCCAGCACGAGATTCCCGTCTATTACTATGTTAATAAAATAGAGAAAAAATCTGTGTCACGAGATACTGTCGTTTTAATCATATGATAACCCTACAGGGTTTGTGCTATTTGTGATAATCACACAAATAAATTCCCTCGCCGGGATTCGTATCTGTAACCTCTAGCATCATAAGCAAGATCATGAGCTCAGTCGATAGTGACCGACTGAGCTCAGGAGGCTGTCAAAATATCAAGCATACAAGACGCTGTTGTGCATTATCAGCACTCAATATAGGATAAGTTAATACTAACCCCCTTATAAATATTGGATGTCATATACCAAAGAAAAAACGACCAAGATCACCAACGTCCGAGATGGGGATGCCTGCACCCCTCGAACGAGTGGCTGAGGGGTGCAGGCATCAGCCGCGAAAGCTGAGCACGTGGGTTCGATCCCCACCTCGGACGTTGGTGATCTTGGTCGTTTTTTCTTTGGTATTTGACATCCAATATTTATAATTGATATAGTATTAAGTAGTGTGACTACTGGGGAAAACATAAAAGTACAAATCAAAATATTTAGTTAAAAAATAATTTGATTTGTGTTTTCACAATACATTCACTAACCCTCTTATTAATAAACGTCTCCTAACTTAGCAAGCCTGTAAGTATTGTTTGTGCCTTTCGGTTTTCTATACATAATCATAAGACCGAAAGGGACAAATCGACACCTCCTACGTATACTGGTGCAAGTGACATTTTTACCATTTTCGTTTTTTTGCATATTTGGGTTCAAAATACTTATATCTACAAGATATAAAATTTTTGTGGCGAAATTACCGCTAGTTAGCTATCGACACCACCGGCTAGGAAAAACAACAACGGTTGGTGGGGACCAGAGTTGGAACGATTGAGAACAAAAATGAGACGACTCTTGAACAGAGCAATGAACACAAGTTCTGACGTTGATTGGGACGCTTACAAGACGGCCAAATCAGACTTCAAAAAGAGACTAAGATACAGAAAATCCCTCTCATGGCGGAAATTCTGTGACAACATATCCACGGTAACGCAAGCAAACAGAACAAGGAAGATCCTCGCAGATCAACCGAAACAGCTACTAGGCACCCTGCGGAGACTGGACAACACCACTACCACCACTCCAGCTGAAACGGAAAGGCTAATGGTGGAAACACACTTCCCGGGATGTAGAGTAGTAAACAAACAAAACCAAGACGAACAAACAACGGAATACTACCCGACTGAGACTGAGTGGGAGACAGCGGAACGCATAACAGAACAAAACAAAACAATATGGGCTGTGAATAGTTTTGAAAGCTATAAGTCACCAGGCACAGACGGAATCTTCCCAGCACTACTAAAATGGGGAGGCCTAAAACTAATGGAACACGTATCAAATATACTCTGCAGTTGCATAGCATTTAGATACATACCACACAAATGGAGGGAAGTAAAAGTAATCTTCCTACCAAAACCCGGCAAGACTGACTATTCGGACCCCAAGTCATTCCGGCCAATAAGCCTCACATCCTTCCTACTAAAAACTCTAGAAAGATTGTGCGACAGAGAACTGAAGGATACGGCTCTTAAGAACATAACTATACATCAAAACCAACACGCCTACAGTCAAGGCAAATCAACAGACTCAGCCCTTCATGCTGTAGTGAGCAATATAGAAAACGCACTGGAGAGGAAAAACTCCTGCCTCGGCACCTTTATCGATATAGAAGGGGCCTTTGACAAAACCAACTTTAGCAGCATTCAGTTAGCGCTACAAAGACACGGAACAGACCACCTTATAACAGAATGGATCATGAACATGCTCAAACAGAGAGTAGTAATACTATCTGACAACGGAGAACACCAGGCACTCGTTATGAGAGGATGCCCCCAGGGAGGAGTACTATCACCACTACTCTGGAACCTGGTAGTGAACGATCTAGTAATGGAACTAAACAACAAACATTTTATGACCATAGCATACGCCGATGACCTGGTGATATTAGTAAGCGGCTTGATAATAAGCACACTATGTGACCTAACACAATCCGCACTAAGGATAGTGGAGAAATGGTGCATGGAGAATGACCTATCGGTAAACCCAAAGAAGACAGATGCAATGCTCTTCACACACAGAAGAAAGTTGGGTAGCTATGAAATGCCAACTCTCTTCGGAACGAAACTAACGCTTTCAAAGGAAGTTAAATACCTAGGAATAACCCTAGATGACAAACTCAACTGGGGCAAACACTTGGACAATAAACTGAACAGAGCTACAGTAACCTTTTGGCAATGCCGAAGGATGGTGGGCAAGAGATGGGGCCTAGCACCCCACATAATACTGTGGCTGTACAAAATGGTCATAATGCCGATGATCAGCTATGGCTCGGTTGTGTGGTGGCCTCGCACACAGCAAACCACTACAATAAATAAACTAAGTAAGATACAAAGACTAGCATGTGTGGCAACCACAGGCTGCATGAGAACCACTCCGACTGCAGCACTGGAAATAATGCTAGGATTGCTACCACTGCACATGCACATACAGAAAGAAGCGGCCGCCACAGCGCTTCGGCTTAAAAACCAAAATTTGTGGTCAAACCTCAGCTCGGCACACAAAAAGATCTATGACAAGATGATCTCTAGCATGCCAATACTAGAAGCACCTATTGACAAAATACCAAAGACGATGATCTTCTGGAAAGATTATGCCATATCGCTAACAGAAGATCAGAAGGAAGGACTAAATCAAACACACCTTAGAATATTTACAGATGGCTCAAAAACAAATGAAGGTACCGGATGTGGAGTCTTCTCAGAAGACCTTAACATGCACATTTCGAAACCTTTAGGAGAACATAGCACAGTTTTCCAGACGGAATGTGTGGGAATAATAGAAGCCTGCAAGGCACTGAGGAGACGAAAAACCAAAAATGAAAATATACTAATACTGTCAGACAGTAAATCAGTGCTGCAAGCGCTACAAAGTAACAAATTCACCTCAGAACTTATATTAGAATGTCACAGCTGCCTCATGGAGGAAAGCAAGGAAGGGAACAAAGTGACTATACAATGGATAAAAGGACACAGTGGCTCAAGAGGAAATGATGCGGCGGATGAACTGGCGAGAAAAGGGTCAGAGACACCGACGTACGGACCGGAACCCATCATACCACTACCATTATCATAGATACGAAACCAACTGGGTCTATATCATCGACATCTCCACAATAAATGTTGGAACGACCTGGTCTCCTGCAGACAAACCAAAGAAGTACTACCTGAGTTAAACTGTAAAATCACGAAAACCCTACTACGAACACCCAGGCACAAACTGAGGAAAATAGTAGGATTGATCACCGGACACAACACTTTAAACAAACACCTGCACAATATGGGCAAAACAGATAGTCCTATGTGCAGGGCCTGCATGGAAGAGGAGGAAACAGCAAAACATATTCTTCTAGATTGTAAACAGGTAGAGGTATACAGGAGTAGGCACTTGGGGACTCCACAGACACTAAAGGAGGCATTTAGCAACCTGAAACATACACTGAGTTTCGTGGAGGAGCTTGGATGGTTGGAATAGGGCTACCTCGCTATCACGCAAAAAAGGCACAATGGTTGTCGAGTTGCGGAAAAAGCCCAGTAAAACTAACTAACTAACTAACTACCGCTAGTTTTTGAAATAAAGTGGCGTATACTGATATAACTAACACCTTTTTTTTGTTCGAACGTCGTATACTGAGCTAAGTGACTTGTACCACTATACGCAGTACACTTATCGCCGCGGGCGGAAGTTATACCAGTATGCGCGAGCAACACTCTAAAATCTACACATAAAAGTAGGCTCTATTGCTTATTATTTAGCAATATTGTTGTTATTTGATTAGTTGTTATGTTAAATTAAATGATTTATGCGTAACCTACCTACCTAACTAAATATAAAAAAAAAAATAGTAGATTACTGCTCGCCAGCTAAGCAAATATAGATAGCTGAATATTAGTAAGGCCGAATACGAATACGAATCTGGCCAGAAATTAGGTAGTGTGTTTTTCAAATATGTAATAACACAGCAACACAACTGACGTTCTTTAATTTTCCCACGATATTTTTTTCATAACCATCTTATGTATTTCGAGTGTCCCGTGTTCAATAACAATATATTAGAAGTACATCAATGTAGAAACCTAGACAGAGTGCTTGCCTGCTAACCACCTTATATATGTACCTACGGTACGGATAAGACCGAAAGGGACAAACTATGTTTATCGGAACGCTAAGTCAAGGGGTAAGAAGATACCGACGGCTGCTCATAAGCATACATATTCTTTGCGAGCCGTTATTAAGAATTCTAATAACTAAATGAAATCAGAGCTTACAATATTCCCTTTGGTCCATGTTGAATAACAAGTGGATAATATTCGTAACCATTTTAATTGTTTTCTAATTCATATATAATGACTTTAATAATATCGTCTTCTCAAACCTACCACCAGTATTAGATGGACGAATGACACGTTGTTTATAATTTTAAGTCTGATAGCCCAGACAGTAAAAAAATATATCAGCTACTTATAAAGACATTGAATTTTGACATACTTACACTAAAACGAAAGAAGCCTACTTAGTAGTTCCAATGTATACTTCTTTTAATTTGAGTCTTAAAATCATTACTAAGTAGTTACGTTTTACTATACGCACCTAAGAAGTATTGAAGTATAGCATCGAATTCGTGTATATATTTATTTTGATGTTATTTCTTCAATTGTTATATTGCCTTTTGATGTTGTAAGACATGTCTTGATTACTTGAAACTAAAACTTTGTGTTTGTTTCAAGACTTTCTTCCAGTAACCATTAATCCGGTAGGACACTAAGAATAATAAAAAATATACTTATTTAAAAATGATAGTAATTCAGTTTAATTTTTTTATTTTAAGCGTTTATTTTTCTTTGTATTTATATACTTTTAGACTTCCTGCAATACCCATAATATACAAAAAATGCTTCAACGTATACTGGTACATGATTAATGAATTTAGGCGTATACTGGTACAAGTGACAAATCAGGCCAAAACTAACCAATAAAAAACATCAGAGCAACAACTCCGGTTTGTTTAGATATTTACGGTGCATGATATAAAATATACATCAAACGCGCTAAAAATATATCCGTATTCATCGAGTCATAGTATACTACGTATTCGGTAGTTGTCTCAGTTCATCAAAAACAAGAACTCGTAAATTTCACGTATACTGGTGTAACTACCATTTTTTCAAAAACTACTAATTATTTCAAAAAAGTAAATAATGTAGATTGTATTAAAATGTATTTGTTATAAATTCTTGAAAATATCATGAAATTATTTCATTGTATGAGCTAGTTACAGAACTTTGTACCTTTGAACAGCTCTCCTGGAAAATGATGATTTTGCACTTGCACCAGTATACGTAGGAGGTATCGAAATAATAGTTAACGGCTTGCTAAGTAAGGAAACAATCATGAATAAAGGAGTAAAAATAGATACATAGATTGCTGGCTAAGAATTAGCAATAACATTGCTATTCTGACGAAAAGGCGAACTGTAAGGTGAAATGGTTCTGCCGACATTAACCTCCACTTAATTCTCACCTTCCGAATGTTAACCCTGGCTCGTCGCGTGACCGGGCCTCATTTGGTTCGCGGATTCTTTCCCTCGCGGTTGCGTACTAAAGGAAAGAGAGAGCTACAAGATACTTTATTACTACAGCTAGTCAAATAAATGTTAGCACGACAATTGTGATGTAAAGTCAGAATCAGAAGTTTTATTTGCATTTTTTGAACATGGAATTAATTTGCAAAATGTTTACGTTTGTTATTTACAATTATAAGATACGCAGCCATAGCTTTTTAGTTATGTAGTAATTTAAACAACGCACCTAAAATATTTAAATCTTTCACTTATTATACACGTCGCTAGTTATATAACTAGCGACGCACCCTGGCTTTGCACGGGTATTGATCTAGAATCGCTGATAACATCGCATTAAAATCCGCTGCGTATCTTTAAAGATCTAAGCATTCCAGACATCCAGAGAACGACTTCATTTTAAAGCTACGTTCTGATCATAACTGGATTTGATTGAAAATATCATACAATCTTGAAACATGTAGCAGTACCAAACCAACCAGCTTGCGCTTAAACGCCCGCAACCGTGTCAAGTTCAAACAGAAAACAAATTAAAATAATTATGTTGTCATTATACCTCCTGAAATATGTACATCATAAAGTTGTGGCCGCAAGGGCATTTACCAAGCTTCTGTCGTTAAGTTTCAACTTCTCAAAAGTTTGTAATAACTTCCAAAGTCTCAACTTTCCCGCCCTTTCATGGTTTTGAATATTGCGCTTTGTCATAATCTGTTCCGTCTAGTTAGATAAACACTTTTTGTAATATTTTTTGCTAAGCGTCATTTCTTTACATTGTCACTTTTATCGCGTTTTGAACAACTTTTTAAAGTACATTTAATTTTGCCTAGCAAAGTACCATGGCTTCGATTAATCATCGCAATAAAAAATACAAAATTGGAAAAAAACCCTTTATAAACAATATTTGAGACAAGTTGAAGCTGAATGTAACTGAATGTTAAATACAATTATGTGCAGGACTATTTAGCTAGAGACCTCACTAAACGATAGATTAATATAACTACTTTTTATGGTTTGTCGTAATTTTTCATCCTCACTTCCAGTTTTCTTAATGAATACAGTTACGTTTTACATAAATATACTGGAGGTACGGTGGTGGTTATTTTTGTCTAAATAAGAGGAAGCAACTTTCTGGAACAACGACTGTTGTTAGTATTTATGGCAAGCTCGCGGCTTTAATGTCCCCAAAGGAGTGATTGCGATACCAAGGACTTTTATTTGATACTTGAAACACGATATGACTTTTTATTACTCATTTCCATTTCGTTACCATTTTCAGCAACAGACCTGTCTGTCAGAGTTAAGAAATATTAATATACCATGATGAATATTCATTCCCGTAGCTGCTTGGGTATTGAATATTTCGTGAAATTAATCGCGAAATGTAGGGCGTTTAGTTTACGATTCATTGCGTGACTGTTTCCATTTTGTTGGCGATGTTTGGTCCTCGGGCATTTCCGCAGCTGCTACGGAGGAGTGGCCGTGTCCGTATCCACCATGTTACCTTTTATTTAACATTATAATCAGAGTTTGTTGTATCTGTTGACTTGAAAGGGCACTATAAGGGGTAATTTAACTCTTATCGTGGCATAATTTACTGCTTACTACACCAGTAAACGATTTTATTAGAGATTATTATGTACTGTATGAACCCGCTATGTAGATGAACTGTCAATGTCAATCAATTGCAACCCTAGCCCACTCGATAACTATGCCAAAGTGACGTTAAATCAGAATGTAAGAATGCTCCTATTGCTCCTATTACTTGTTATTTTGACATGGTTCTAGCGTGGGGGTAGTTGGTGATAGTCTGATAGTCTAGGGATAGAGAACCAATTCTGAGTCCCAAAATCACACAGGCAACGGTAATGCATAAATTTTTTGACCACCTTGTATAAGTTTTTGCTTATAAGGTTTAGGACTAGATGAATTGAGCACATTTTTTTAATTTTAGTATCAGTAATTGAAATCAAATAGGGAATCTTTAACAACAGCCCCATTTAGTTAAATAGTTGTGTTCCTAACGTAGAATCTGCTAACCCATTAACTATTAATGACTGAACTTATTCATTTTGAATCATTTATCTGAAGTTTTATTGCTTTTTTTATCTAAAAATCACAGTGGCAATGAATATTTAAGATATAAATAAACACAGACGTCATCCCGCTCAGAAATAGTTCAATCCAAATATGGACGCAAATGGAGTCTAATTTAGAGCGAAGCGAATTGACATGCCGTTACTAAATTGACTTCATGATGATTTCCGACTCTAAGTGCTAGGAATAAATATCTCAATCTGTTCTGAAATGAGTAATAACTGTAATAAGCGACGGCGCACAATTGTTAGAGAATGAACTTTTTAATCTTTCGGTCGTGACACAAGTTCATTCAATGAAATATGTTTCTTGGAATGGCAATTAAATGTAAACTGTAGTACTAACAAAGTAGATATACCTAAGTACAGAATGGTCTAGTTTTAGCCGGATTTAACATGCACTAAGGTGTTAAATGATGTGCTACAGAGTACAGACATAAAAAGTCTGATGTGCTAAGGGTATTTTCACCACATTTCCGACGTAAATTAAGGTGTTCCTGCAGTTCCATGTTTCTCTCTAGGTTAATAATTTTGTACATTTACGGAAATGAGATTGGATGTGACATAGGTACAGATTAATAAAATATTTATAAAGTCTTCTTTCAGCAAAATATCCTGTCTAGAATATTTAAGGTACTTTCCCTTCATGTCGCTCGGAACGTCATGGAACGCCAAATCAGTTGGCGATACTTTAGGGTATGTAATACCTATGCATACACTCATGATAAGGAACAACTTCCCTATGAAACTCCTATCGAAATCTCGAAAATAAATCGCAGCTCCATACGTCAGCCGATCAGCTGACGATCGTACCTTTTTGTATGAAAAGGCAATTTCTTTTTCGCTTTGCACATTGTGAGACATAAATACTAATACAGCAATAAGTTTCTTTGTGCCTCGTTATGTACTAAAAGGTGAGAAAAAGCGTTTTTAGAGCGTTGACCGTGTATGTGGAGCATTTCGGCGACAAGTCGTCTATGGTCGTGGCGTATCGACCCGCCCGGCACATGTTATATAGACATGTTCAAAGAATAAACTTACATTTACATGGTATTAGAGTAAGTGGGATTTGTTTGCGCGCTCCAACTGTTCTGAGACACGCGAGGTGCAATGATATACCGTTGGATAAAATAGATAGGTATAGGTACCTAAGGGTATTTTTTAAATATATTTCTTCGATAATTTATCAGCCTAGTTCGTAAAAAAAACACGTTTACACACAACAAAGAACACGTATTTTTACTTGATATTTTCATGATCTTGACACACCATTGACTTACGTGTCCTTGTCATCCAACATCCAATATACCTATTCTAGTTTGACTATACGCGTATACGTAGAAGTACAAACTTTTTGTCCAGAAAGGCATAATAACCCGATTTATCTCGATATTAGCCCAAACATTTAGGTAAGTAGGTACATAACCATTATCCATTGTACAGGCTATGTGAATCTAATATTGTCTGCATTCAAATCCTGTTAGATATAGGTCAGGTATTTGTATTATCACTGCTTCTATCTGTCTGAAAAACGTACATATACGTCTTCAACCAGAAATAAGATCTTGACTATGCTCATTTGGCTTATTTGTGTGCACCATTCACGTTGAAAGGGTTGAGTTTATCATAAATCAGGTACAATATACATATAAGTACGAGTATACAGGTACTGAAATACAAATAAACTTGTGTTTAATAAAATAAAGAAGTAGGTATCCCTACAATGATAGAGAAAAACATTCGCGATCAAAATGATCGCATCATCAATCAATCCAAGACAACATGTCATTACTGAGATCGGTAGAAACTACGCTCGGCGAATGTCTTTTTTCTGTCACTCGGCAAATCGATGGCCAAACACGTAACTAACCAATAGTGGGTGTCAAATAGGTCACCGCTCTCTGAGAAATTGAATACGTAGATATTTTATATAGGGTGTTTTTCTTCATATGCTATAACTTTAAGGGAAGCTTATTTAGGTCAAATATAATTAATTTCTCTAAGAAACAAGTGTTTTAACTCTTAATGTTATTGAGTTATTATAAAAATTAGTTTAATCACTGAACATGTGTATTGCAACCTTTATTACATTCTTAATGTTACTTATTTTGTCATGTGCCGTCAGTCACCTGAGATTAACTTGCCCCCCCCCCCCTCCCTCCCTGACACTGACACTGGACCTAGGTATGCTTAGGTGCTGTTTTAAGTAGGAAATACAATCATATCATAGGTTAATGCCCCCTCGGAACAAAGTTCTGGATCCGCGCCTGAAAATATGGACATAATAGAAGCTAGAATTTTACCCAAAACTTAAGTTGATATCGATACCTTCCAAAAAACTCGTTAACGCCAACGGCGTTTCCCTTGAGATTCCTGCTATCCAGGAATTATGTATATGTTTTTTGTGTTCGTTGGCAGTAAAAGTAATACCTACTGACATTATTGGCTTAGAAAATACCTACGACGAATCAGATGGGCTCACGTAATATTTTATAGGACATTGGATAACTTCAGACCCTTCCCTTGTTGGCTTCTATTTAAGGGTTTTAGGATTAAATAGGCCAAGCTTGTTGTAACGGGGATGATGGGAAGTGTGCGTACAGTAAAATGATCCCTTTTCTCCATTTCCATCTAAAATTTCGTTCTATCGTAGGTACTGGTCCGTAGGCGGTTCTACGCGGCCATAAAAATATGATTGCTTCCTTTAGATATAAGGAATCTACCTCCTTAGAAATAAAACAATAAGCGCAAAACTACATGTGGGTACATACAAAATATAGTAAACCACAGACGCACTACCGCCAACTCTCTAACTCTACCATCAGCTTGGATTCTGAGGGGAGATAAGAGGATCTGAGGAGAATAGACCCCCAAGGATTTAGTGGTGCTGGAACAACTAATTTTTCGGGGTTCTCTTAAGGTCCAATAGACCTATCTAAATCAATGTCAACGGAATGGACACCAATTCCAAGGGTGGCCGAAAACTTATCAAGTTCTACAAGATATTTCTCGACAAAGGACGGTTATGTGCTTTGTCACTAGTCGCACAATGGGTCACTCGAGGCTCTCTCAGGGAGCCACTTTAGTCGGCATCTTTAGCAGCTGAGAGTCCTCCAATTTCCCAAAAGTTTTGTCAACCTCTACAATGGCTTTTAGCCGGAATATTAACTAAAATAACATGGCCCGCGAATTAACGCGACTTGCGTGACCGTAATTTATATTACGATCTTTATTATGCGAACCTATTTAGTTCCTCGGAGTAAGCAAAGTTTTGAGTAACTAGATCGCTGAGCGGTATATTTGGTAAGTTAATGAATTGTCACGAACATTATCTGTAAGTACCGTACCCCGACGTCGTACCTAGAGGGGCAATATAATCTACTATTGTAATTAATACTAACTAGTTCGTGGCATTGCTACAACAATCCCAGGAATGAGATTGAATAGGTATGGCGAAGGAATCTATGGAACTGGTTATGATTTATTTGTTTTGCTAAGTTAAAGAGCAATTACTGAGCGTTATTGGTTTACCCTAATCAGAGTTGCAGAAAATGTAAACGGATTGCTTTATTACTACTACAATCCTGTTTATAAATTCCACGTACGGAATGTAATCGAAATGATTAATCAGTCAGTAGGTACAAGATTTCGAATTACAGTGCAACACGACGATACCACCCGAGCTCTAGCCCCAAACTCAACAATGTGTATTGAAATACCTATTTTCATCGTCTTATTTATGTCTGCCACCCTTTTTCATGCTAAATTTAGCAAAAGCTGCAAGCTATTTGATCCTATTACCGCACAGCCGACGAGTAATCCATCCACATGTAAATGTAGCCCGACCCCGATTTCAGACAGAAAAAGCGCGAAACATTCATTATGTAAGTACCATTAGTAAGTAAAAAGATAAAAACACGAGCTGGAAGAAAATCTATTTGCTCAAGCAGCATTAACAAATGCTTTTGAGTGGAGAGCCTGCGCGGCAAATGAGATTACCTAAGGGCGGAAATGCTTACGGCGTATGTCCACTAACCATGGAATGAAATTGAACAACAGAAAACTATCTACGAAGGTATTCTGTTCTAATTACAATTTAGATGGATTATATAAATTGCAAAGTAAGAGATTATTATCTGATAATGATAAAAGATTTTTACGTCGGTTTATATCGATCTAATCGAAATAAACCGATGAAATACGATGAAAGATCGGATGGCAGTGGTTTCGTAAAATGCTATTGCAATTCTTGGAATCAAAACAACCAAGAACCCTTAGCAAATTATGACAATAATCAGGGTTTGGGTTTACGCCTGCTTATTTGTCAGGACATTGACAATGATGATGAATTTTCAACTGTTTCTTGACAAAAACCTGCGACACTAAGTAGAATTCTGTCTCGGCCGCAATACATCTAAACCGCTCGTTTGTCACCCGTCGGAAAAGCTATTAGTCAACCCAGCTTCGGGAATCAAGTCCAATATCCTCAAAATACGTTGAATTGTCCTTGCATTGGAGCATTCTCGAACGCTGGTCACGTAAGGTGCGAAGCCGAAAATAATTGGGGGGCAGAGCATAATTTCGTAGTTTTACTATAGGAATTTTAACTTCTATTAAATTATGTTTCAAAGAATTTTATAGATTATGAAATAAAATTTATAACGCGCAATGTTGCAATTTCAGCCCACTGAATACACATATTATGTAGTAAAATTTTCTTTAGTACACGAACGACTTTGGTAATTACTTTTAACCCTGCTAAGTTTCTTTACGATTTAATAAGTCTTACCCGTTTTAATAGCACTAGCAATGCAATATAGTTACCTGAGTAATAATATTGTAGCTACGTTTTATGAAACATTGTTCGTGTCAAAGAATTGCAGTCACGTTCATACTTCCCGCAATCTAGCGTATAAGAATTAAAGACAGAATCTCCGTCGAGTCCGAGATTACAATGTATTTAATGTTAGAGCCGCAATAAAGTTCCATTACATTAATCACAATGTGTATGATGATAAAGTAACTTGTTAGGTTAACCTATATATAGGTAGCCAGGGTAACCTATAGATATTTTAAAAGGGTAAGGCGTAATTACTTCGATCTATTAAAAAATCGTGCACAATCGTGTTAGAGGATTGCTATGGGCTGAAATAAATTAAACGGTGTCGACTTTGTTGAATTTAAATACAATATCTACTTCATTTTCGTTCGTATCAAAATAAACATTCTTTCGGCAGATAAGTAGTTCTCATGGCTAACTGTAAATCTTATTACTGTGAATGAGCGTCTATATTATTTATTTCCGGTTCTCGAAAAGAGCTTTAACGATTTTGGTTAAA
>JALPQI010006979.1:0-59215 GCA_025490895.1 Thaumatotibia leucotreta | reverse complement strand
AAATTGCGTGATTTTATTTCGATTATATTGCGTTTTATTTAAGACGTTATCATAGTTTTCGGGAATGCTATCATCAAACTGTATATCGACATATTTAGGTATACCAAAATTTCGTAAAAATTGTTTTAGTACTTTTCGGGCTAACGCCCGAAAAGCTGGTAGATTTATATCCAAACTTTTTAACGAAATAGGGTGATCATGTGTGATGTGATGACGTGTTATCAAAACTTCATTTTTATGTCTTCTTTAGTAGGTACAACACTCTCTGCCGCAGTACTTCACTAGCAAATCAACCTTGACATTAAAGAATAGACCCTACTCAAGGACCCCTATTCCCGCATTGCAATGCGTAGAGGAAAAATTAATATGATGAACACTGGAAGCAAAAACCGAGAGACGTGATCCACGCGATATTGCTTTGATACCAGTTTTATTGCTCTGTTGACCTATTCGATATCACTGGAGATATTATTATAGCAAGGTATTGTTCGGAATTAATAGAGTAAGACTTTTATATTCGTATTTATGCAATGTCAATAAGTTTGGGAGAACTGTGGTTAATTGCATCAATCTAATCTAAACTAATTGTCATGGTCAATGTTTTTTCTAAAATGTTATGCATCTGAATCTTGGCTAGTCAAGTACAAGTCTCCATCGTTGCACAGCATAGTAATGTCATGAACGTGATGGAGACTTTTGGACATCGATTCAGACCGGGGCTTAGGGAATAGTATGTGTGTATTTAAATTCTTTATTCTGCCGTGCTAACTAAAAAGAATGCAACTCCCATAGAACTACTATAAGAGATGCGTCTTTTTTACTTCGCACGGCAGTATTGTAGACAAAACATAGGTAAAAAATGCTCATAATAATTTGAGTACCTGTTCTTGAGTAGGCGAATTTATACCTGTAAGGGATCTCTTCCAGTTAACCTAAGACAAGAGATGGATAAACAAACATGTGTACAGTGGTGAATATGATTTGAATGATACCAATATAATATGAAAGTTTTTTGATTTCGTTTTTATTTAGTTTTAATTTAGAATTATTTAGGGATTTTTTTTTAATAAATAAAAAACAACCTTCAAAATCTTAGAATATCTCTGGGAGTTACGGTACATACTTGCACGAAAATATATGAAGTCAACGATGATTGATAACTGTGTCAACTGCCTAATCGTACTTAGCTTGCACATAATATCTTGAAGGTATACAATATTATTATATACAATCGAGCCATAAAGTCATAAAATTCGAAATAAGCCTTGACTATAAATTTTTCCTTTGCACACTATACAAATGAGCTTCCTTTATCTTTGTTTTATATTCCAATTTTTATAACTATGACGACATTTTCGCGATTTTGAAAAGTTAAAACAAAACACTATCTGTGCCAGCAGGTCACAATCAGTTGACTACAGAGACATCCGCTTATTCGCCTCACTACAAGTAAAGTACTTTGGATACATCTGTTTGTAGTCGACTGTACAATTTCCTCACATTGCCATTCGCCGTTTACAATGACGCGCACGTAAAGAGCAGACGTGAGTGGATTCACTCGCTTGAACATTGGTAATGCCGCGAAAGGTCCTTGAACTTAAAGAATCTCGTCTTATGGGAGCATCGCGATGTCGGGAAACGGGATCACATCGACAAGTGTAGACAAGAAGGAATCAACTTCCTATCAAACAAAAGTATCTGCGGATCCTGTGTACGTACGCTGTACAGTGTTTTGTTCGACCCGGCAGCGCCAGATTACCTGCGTTCAAATTTTCAAAAGTCCGATTTGTTACTGCGCAGCCGGGCCGTGAGCTCCATTCCTCCCGTAAACTCATCAGACCAAGCATGTGTTCATCTTTGAATCTATGTATATTATATTCTTTGTATGTATTTAAATATTAAATAATTAATAGTACTATGAAAACGGATAAACTCGCGTATATTAACTAATTTTAACTTCATTCCGACGTTTCGAACACTTTACAGGGTTCGTGGTCTGCGGATGACTGACAATGGAGGAAATTTGATAGATCTACCTCCATCAAAATAAGAAAGATAAGTACAAAACTACCCACCAAAGAAAAATTACTAAACCACAGACAATAAATTTTAAGGGTGGATGTACATACAAAATTTGCAAATTAAGCTAGTTATTCATTACAAATATTTTCAGAATGAAGACAAGAGACAAAATAAATAATCTACGCCGGTTCTATCCCTACGCCACTGCCTGAGAAGTATTTCCTTCCTTTGTATGATTGTATTGTTAGGAAGGTATCCCAAAATTGGGACCGGCAAGAAACTCAGCGGGACAACTCTTTTCAAAAAACATTTGTAGTACATCTTAAGACCATCATGCATTAAACCAAAACATACAATTTTGATTAATAAGGAAATTTAAAATAATTTTGAAAAAATGTTGCCAGTACTAAAAAGGGGGGGGGGGAATGGTCACCACCGCCAAATACATCAGCCTCACGGTTTATGTCTAGACTGTTCCTTTATCAGATAAACAACTGGATCCCAAGCTGGTGGTAGAGACAAGCTTCTTTCCATTCTATTAAAGTTTGGATATTTCATTATCTCAATAGCCTCACGCAACATTCTAGGAATGTTTCTCTTCTCCTTAACGAGAACCAAAGGCTTGTCAAACTTAATAGAATGATTCGGTCCATCACTGACATGCTCCCAAACCGCCGACTGTTGTCGACGGTGCTTGACATCGGCTATGTGTTCCTTCACCCTAGTAGTGATATTCCTCTTTGTCTGCCCAACATATGAAAGCCCACATTCACAGTCCAGCTTATACACTCCTGCATTCAGTAAGGGGGTGCTATACTTAACAGGCCTCAGAAACTGCGACATCTTCTTCATTGGCTTAAAATAGGTTTTGATAGAAGCACGTTTCAAGATGCGGCTGATCCTGTCTGTAACCCCTCCAACAAAAGGCAGAATGGCTGGCCTGCGCTCAACAGTGGGAATCTTCATACGAGTCTTCTGATCGGCTCGAGGGATCTTCAGGTTGTTTGCCCGAAGTGCCTGCCTAGCATGCCGAAGCTCCGCAGCTAGATGCCGATCATCGCATTTCTTTTGGGCTCTCTGAAACAAAGATTTGCCTACAGTAGCTAGTTGGCTGGGATGGTGGTGGGAATTGCCATTTAAATACCTATCAGTGTGAGTAGGTTTCCTATATACAGTGTGACCCAAAGTTTTATCTGGATTTCTTATAACCAAAACATCTAAGAAAGACAGAGAACAGTCATTTTCTAACTCCATAGTAAATTTAATTTTATCATGAATGGAATTTAAATGATCTAAGAAAGTTGAAACACTACTTTTTGGAAGGATAGTAAAGGTGTCATCTACATATCTTTTAAATATCTTCGGCTGCATGGGAGCCAATGAGAGTGCTCTCTCCTCGAAGTCCTCCATGAAGATGTCTGCGACAACAGGAGAAACTGGAGACCCCATCGCCACGCCATCCACTTGAAGGTAGAATTCACCGTTCCATAGTAAGTAGCCGTTTTCATAGTTTTATTTCATGAGTAATCCTCGCGGTAACCGAAGAAAATATTAATTAATAGTATTTTCAAAAGTTAAAACAAGTCAACTTCCCATCAAACAAAGGTATCCGCCACATGCTTCGTCAACTTCCTATCATACAAAAATAGACTAACGCAAAATACAAGCATAATCCGCAACAAAATTCGTCAAAATATCCACAGACAAATCGATACACAAGCTTTTTCGGATTGTCATACACGAAGTCAAATTTATAAGATCATATATCCTATACTAAGGAAACCCACTAGGAGGTACCTCAACCTCCCTACACCACTGACCCAAGACAAAATGTAATCGTTTTTCTGCCATGAAACTCGGCAGAACTTCTATTATCACGTTCGAAAGTCTAACTCTATAATTAAAGAAAGTATGCGTAAGACGAACATCAGTTATTTACGCTTTTTTGCGTATCTGTAATATTTGTATCTCGCAGGACGTACCAGTTTTATATTTGCTCGTGGATATTAAGTATCATCGTCAATATCATCATCGTCATACCAAACATTGGCATTGCCACAATAACCACTCTCGCGCCACCCGCATCCAGCAGACTCCTGCGGCATCACCACTTCATTTCATACAAAAATTTTCAATACACTTATGTGGTTAATGACCCTACGACTAGGTACCTGATTTTGATTTCATATATAGTGTTCAAGATGTTAACTACGCCAAGGCTAACCAAAATAGTAGTTCCCTAGCATGTCTAATAAAGTAGGTTACCTGTAGCGTGCGTTATTGAATATTTAGCAGCGTGTTTTGCCTCCAGCGGTCCCCGAGCGCATCTGTCACTTCTCATTTCTCTGTCGCTGTTGGAATAAAAAATATTGCGCTGCTACACATTGCTTTGCTGTAAATCATTTCAAATATCATCCTTGTTAAGTTCGCTTTCGTACCTGTTCCAATTGTTAAATGTATTTTTTTACCTACATCTGTGTACAATAAAGAATTCACTTATATCATGAATTGCAGAATCCTGGATAAATTTTACATATCCAATTTATAGAGTGGCTTAACAGAACTGTCTCCATAGTAAACTCTGGTTATACAAAACGGAATTCCTAAGCTTGAAGCTACCTACTACTAGTAGTAGATTTTTTTTTCTCTCTCTTGATAATGTCAGACGATTCGAAAATGCTTATTAATAAGCTTACTTGAATAAAGAATAGTTTGACTTTGACTTTGACTTTGACTACCCTTTGTCGTTCGCCTAATGCAGCTGAATCAAAGTATGAGGTTGCTACTGTTTCCAGGCAATCAACATTGTTTGCATGCGGCGAATGACCCTCTGTGATTCCTGCATTGGTCTACATTTTAGATTTTTGACCATTCGAAAATCGATTATACATTTGTCTCCCCGTTGCAGATTGCAAACAAAAGAATATAAAATAAGGACGTCTCCAAGTTCAATGTCCTTGTAGGCCGTAAGTAACCGGGTGCCCTAATGTTACTCGGTCCCACTCACATACGTGTCCCAACTGCAAACGCCTGACCGACTTGCGGTTGTTTGTTTTACTAACTCGCTTTATTCTTGAACACGAACCCTTAGTAGTAGTTTGAATAGCGGCTGCGTGAGCCTGATGAAGAAGGTGTCATCGGAGTGACAGAGGTAGATGAACCTATCTGCTGGCCTTCAGAAGTCATTCGTATTTCTCTTTCGTGCAGTGTAACTGTGATTCGTATCAGTCCAAGCAACTTCATCTGATTTCTCCAAGGTGCTATAATCACACCCCGATTTGGTGCAAACGGGATCATCTCGTTAAATCAGATCGGTAAAAAATCTCGGTAATGTAGAGTAACATACATCATACATACAAAAAAAAAGAGTTGACTATCAAATTGAGAACCTCCTTTTGAAGTTGGTTAAAAAGTAGGCGAATCTACCTAAGAGAAATTGGACTTAACCAATTAACCCAGGATTGAAAACAATGACGCATTTTATAAAAAAGGCATGTACTTTTACTGGATTTGAAGTTATTTGCAAGGCCGTTAGCGGTTTTAAAAGATTCGCCTTTGAGGCAGCGGAGTACAAAGGTTACGCCGAAGTTTTGGGTAAGGTTGTTAACCTGATTAGCTTTGTTTTTTGTTTGTGTTTTTTGAATAATTTAAGGGTTAACAATTTTCTGGATAAGGTTCTGAATACTTGAAACTTGAAACACGACAGATCGAGTACTTTCAGTAAACAACAGTCAATTAGTTTCCGTCGTTAAGAATTTTCAATTTTGAATCTGGTTGATGAAGATTTACGATAAGTATAAGGGAAACGTCCTGATGGTAACAGTAGAATTCTCTTCTACTGCCTAAGTATACAGGATGGAACGGAACGACGACGATCCTACCGACCGAGTCTACCAACCACTACGATGAACTTTCAGTATAGTACCAACAACAAAATATCTTAAAAAAATTAACACCCCACGCTTGAGGTCACCGAGGATCCCAAAACTAGCTCGTTCCTCGCACAACGCACACGCGGAACGCAGCCAGCATTATGGGAACCCTCCCACAAGGTTCGGATCTCGGTGACCTCAACGAAGTAGTTAGTTATTTTTAGAATTTTCATGTATTTATTGTTTTTCTATGTTTTTTATGAAATAAATTCACCCCACATACAAAGTGTGGAAAAGTCAATGTGTGTATGGTAAGTATTAGGTATAGTAGGTATAGTATAGTATTAGGTATGCTGGTTAGGATATGACTTGTACCAGGACTATAATGGGAACGTTTGAATGTAAAGTGACGAAAGGTTTAACAAAATTATCGTGATTTTCACTACTAATTCCAAAACTTAAGTGTAAAGGGCAACCTTAATTAAGTCGTTCCAATCAGGGATCGGAACCGTTCTTCATTAACCATTTGATATTGTTCTTTAACCGTTATAAATTCCGTTCGTATTAGTAACGGTTAAATACGGTAACGGTTTTGTAAATGAACACAATATTTCTGGTTCACAATATTCAAGATGAACGGAAAAATTTCGTTCTTTCACATAACGGTTTTGACAAGAACATTATATGATTTATATGAAAGAACAAAACTTTTCTGGTTACCGTTACTACAGATGAACGAAAAATAAAGTTCCGTGAACCATTATTAAACTGTTCGCGATGACGTAAACATGCCGCCACTCGCTCTCTCTTTTCCACACGAATATAGTTCGTATTTTTATTTCATTTGATTAGCCATTTAGGTTTGACGTGTGATATTGGCCGCATGATGAAAAAGGTTTAAATTGAATTAAGTGAAAGGATGCAATATGTGCTAGCAATTCTGGCGCCTCCTAGCGCCGTCGTCGGGAACTTGCCTGGAAATTGGTTACCTGACAACGAGTTGTTGACTGAGATGTCAATGTTTTTTCCGACATAATGTTCATAATTTAATTATCATTTAAGTTTTGAGTATTAAGTTAAGCTGATGTCCAATGATATACGTAACTATATTTATAATGGTAAGTTTGTGAGCTTTCTGATTAGTAGATATTTCTTTCTATGTTAATTTTAGAGTTTAATGAGAAGGAGGTAAGACGGAGGAGTAAGACGCCCGATGTTGGTCTACTACCGGCACCTGGCTTGTAATATGGGTTCGGCTCCTTGGTAATTAAATATATATACTTACTATAATAACCTGCATCATACTCCTATTACCTACGTAGTTATGGGTGCATCCCACTCGTCTGGAATAGTCAACATAGTGATAGGTACGATACGTGAATTGCTCAAGGAGACAGTTGCAGTTCCTATTATTTCCCTTAATGGAACCCCTATGCTTGGAGTCGCGTTCTATTGGCGTCAGGTGAGCTTAGCACAACTAGCAATATGGTGTTGCTGGCTACATTCCGCTGGACTCAAAATGACTTTGTCCCACAATTGTGTATTTTGTTTTGTTATGAAATCATTATATCGTAACTGTGGAATGTCTTCTCAAAAGGGCTTATTTCCACTTTGTCAATAGAGATAATTTATCTTATGGAAACATAGAAAAAATAACCCTTATTGCAAGAGTGGAAATAAACCCTTTTGAAAATACACTCCTCTACTACTTGTGCCTCGTGTACTTCTTAACCCTTTGCAAGCCGATCACGAACCTAAAGCTGAGTTTTATACTTGCAAGTTATTGCCGCAAGTTTACAAAGCTTAAATGTAACTTTATAAAACGCGACCCAGGTCTAACCTCGGCTTAGCTCGTTACTTTCGCAGTTGTGAGCTTGAACTCTATTGACATCATAGTAAAGTTCAAATTTAAACGAACATTTCTTTTGCGAATGAAAGTATATTTTCTGTTTATCTGTCCATCCGTCTGTCTGTATGTCTGTTTGTTTCACTGCCTGTCTGATTGTCTGTCCGTCCGTTTATCCGGTCGTTTGTTTCCGCTTAGAAACATGTTTCGACCAGATACTCGTAGTATTCGAAATGATTGCTTTTACAATTATTCTGGGTGTATTTCTTAGGGTTCTGTAGTAAATTAGAAACTCTTACAGATTCGCCATGTCCATCCACCTGTCTGTCTGTATGGCTGTCTGTATGTTTGTCTGTCTGTCAGTCTGTTTGTCTGTCTGTCTGCATGTCTGTCTGTCCGTCCGTTTGATTCCTCAAAATTATTGCTTTCTCAATTATTCTGGGTGTAAAGTACTTTTTAGGATTCTGTAGTAAAATTAGGAAACCCTTGCATTTTGGCTCCCTCTGTCTGTCTGTATGTCTGTCTGTTCTGTTTGTAAGGTCTGTCTGTCTGACGGTCTGTTCGTCTGTCTGTCTGTTCATCTGCCTATCTTTCTGTCTGTCTGTTTGTCCTCTCTGTCTGTGTGTCTGTCTATCTGAACGGACTGACTATCTGTACGTCCGTTTGTTTCCGCAAAGAAACATATATTTTGACCGGTTATTACTTGAAATGGTTGCCTTTTTAATTATTCTGGGTGTAAGTACTTTTTAGGGTTCTGTAGTAAATTAGGAACCCTTACAGATTCGCCATGTCCGTCTGTCTGTCTGTATGTCTGTCTGTCTGTCTGTTCATCTGTCCATCTGTTGTCCGTCTGTTTGTCTGTCGGTATGTCTGTCTGCCCGTTTATTTCTGCAAAGAAACATGCATATTTCGCCCGGATATTACTTGAAATGTCTGTCTGTCTGTATGTATGTATATCTGTCTGTTCATCTGTTCATCCCTTTGTCTGTCTGTCTGTTTGTCTGACGGTCTGTCCGTTTGTCTGTCTGTTCATCTGTCGATCTTTCCGTCTGTCTGTCTGTCTGACGGTCTGTCCGTCTGTCTGTCTGTTCATCTGTCCATCTTTCTGTCTATCTGTCTGTGTGTCTGTGTGTCCTGTCTGTCTCTGTCTGTGTGTCTGTATGTCTGTTTGTCTGTTCATCTGTCCATCCTTCTCTTTGTCTGTCGTTCTCTGTCCGTCCGTCTGTCCAACCGTTTATTTTCTACAAATAAACATATTTCGACCGGATATTATTTAAAATGGTTGCCTTTTCAATTATTCTGGCTGTAAGTACTTTTAAGGGTTCTGTAGTAAATTAGGAACCCTTACATTTTCGCCATGTCCGTCTGTCTGTCTGTATGTCTGTCTGTTCATCTGTCCATCCGTTGTCTGTCTGTTTGTCTGTCGGTCCGTCTGTCTGTCCGTCCGTCTGTCTGCCCGTTTATATCTGCAAAGAAACATATTTCGACCAGATTACTTGAAATGTCTGTCTGTCTGACGGTCTGTCCGTCTGTCTGTCTGTTCATCTGTCAATCTTTCCGTCTGTCTGTCTGTCTGTCTGACGGTCTGTCCGTCTGTCTGTTTGTTCATCTGTCGATCTTTCTGTCTATCTGTCCGTGTGTCTGTCGGTCTGTCTGTCTGTCTGTCCGGCGGTCTGTCCGTCTGTCTGTCTGTTCATCTGTCGGGCTTTCCGTCTGTCTGTCTGTTTGTCTGTCTGACGGTCTGTCCGTCTGTCTGTCTGTTCATCTGTCGATCTTTCCGTCTGTCTGACGGTCTGTCTGTTTGTCTGTCTGTTCATCTGTCGATCTTTCCGTCTGTCTGTCTGTTTGTCTGTCTGTTCATCTGTCGGTCTTTCTGTCTATATGTCTGTGTGTGTGTCTGTCTGTCTCTCTGTGTGTCTGTATGTCTGTCTGTCTGTTCATCTGTCCATCCGTCTGTTTGTTTGTCTGTCGGTCTGTATGTCTGTCCGTCCGTGTGTCCAACCGTTTATTTCTGCAAAGAAACATATTTCGACCGGATATTATTTAAAATGGTTGCCTTTTCAATTATTCTGGCTGTAAGTACTTTTTAGGGTTCTGTAGTAAATTAGGAACACTTACATTTTCGCCATGTCCGTCTGTCTGTCTGTATGTCTGTCTGTCTGTCTGTTCATCTGTCCATCCGTCTGTTTGTTTGTCTGTCGGTCTGTATGTCTGTCCGTCCGTATGTCCAACCGTTTATTTCTGCAAAGAAACATATTTCGACCGGATATTATTTAAAATGGTTGCCTTTTCACTTATTCTCGCTGTAAGTAATTTTTTAGGGTTCTGTAGTAAATTAGGAACCCTTACATTTTCGCCATGTACGTCTGTCTGTCTGTATGTCTGTCTGTCTGTCTGTCTGTCTGTTCATCTGTCCATCCGTTGTCTGTATGTTTGTCTGCCCGTTTATTTCTGCAAAGAAACATATTTCGACCGGATATTACTTGAAATGATTGCCTTTTTAATTATTCTGGGTGTAAGTACTTTTACAGTCTGTCTGTTCGTCCGTCCGTCTGACTGTCTATCTATCTGTTGGTTAATCCTTCTTTCCGTCCATCTATCATTGGATCCGTCTAGACATAGAAATAATTCTTAATAATCACAAAAAAAACAATGTCCAGTAACAAAAAATAAAAATAAATTACGCGTTATTTCCGCAATTGTGATTAAGAACTCTGTTAACAACATTTTAGAATTCAAATTTAAACGAGCTTTTTTGTTACTGGCTGTGAAAGCGTTAACACTTTTTCGTTAAAAAAAAAACTAGTTATGATCGGGCAAAGTTAAAATAAAAAAATAAAAAACCCTTATAATTTCGCCATGTCCGTTTGTCTGTCCGTTAGTCCGTCTGTCTATCTGTCAGCATACTCTTCTTAGCATGGTACTAGAGTGTGCCAGCGCTCTATCAGTCTTCATCTATCGTTTCGTGCGTTTGTCCGTCTGTCTGTCCGCCCATTGCTTAGATCAGTGACCATTTACAATTTGTTGTAGGTGACTATACATATTAGTTAAGCCGACAAACTCGAATAATAAATATCCAAAAAAAAAAAACTATTGGAGTTCCTCCTCTACACGTGAATACAATGTGGGGTATCCGTGAATAGGTATTTCAAAAAGAGTAAAGGTATTTTTCAAATTCACTATTTCGAAAAATATGAAAAATATCTTACATATTTGGCTTAAGGAATGCTGATAGATAATACTAATTATCCTGAACATAATTGGTCTAGCCAGTTTCGACCAACTATGGAACGCTATACTGAGCATGGATATACATGCACTTGGCCGGTTTTTTTCCTCATGCGCTATTTTTAGGATTTCGTAGTAAACAAAAAACCCTTATAGTTTAGCCATGTCCGTCTGTCTGTCCGCAGCATAGCTCAGTGGCCGTTAGTACTAGATTTGGTACAGGTATACATATTAATTATGCTAACAAAGTGGTAGAATAAAAACTTTGGTGGGCTGTGGGTTTAAAAATAAAACCATTTCGAACGTAATCGGCCCAGCCGTTTTCGAATAACTACGGAATCCTATACTGAGCATGGCCCGACATGGTCTTGGCCGGTTGTTTGATATTGTATTCTCGCCATATTCCGCAACTCGACATCTAACGTGCCTATTTTGCGTGATCCCAACGCTGGCCAAATATTTTGCTGCCGCAATATTATAATTAGGCTTAGGACTTTTCATAGCATATCGTGGTTCTAAAATCCATGGAGCCGCTATGTGTAAAATTTTCGAAGTCAAAGTATACTGCAATATTAAATATAATGATTTATATCTACTGTCACATCGTTATGAATTAATTTTGATTGAACGTAATTATTTTTAAAAATCGAACTTGATTTCATAAAAAGTGCATACGAAATTAGTTATATCAGAAACCGTAAAAAAACTAGACAATTAGGTTCAAGACAAACTAGAAAAAGTCTTAGATCGGTCTTAGATGATAAATGGCGAAAGTATCATGTTGTTTTTCTCGAAAGTTTCGAATCTTTCGTATAAATTACATGTAACTTCCAAACAAAAAATAAAACTGACGTTGGTCGACTTATACGACTTAAGGTACACCCGGCTAAGATTGGATGACCGAAATAACTACTGAAATAGTAGAATTTTTTCCTCACTTGCTATATTATGCATGACACCATTTCACCCCGCCCCTCTCGCTCTCGCTCAGCCGCATCAGTCCTGAGCTACGAACGTTTAAAAAAAAAGTTAGTTTTTCGAGAATTTTTGGAGATTTCATCTTTAACAGGAAGTTATGCACCTTTTACTCCTTACTTTAGAGTTGAAATGAGATACTAGTCCGATCATAAGCCAAGAAGGTTTTTCGATTGGGTGTCTTGGAAAAAAAATAGTGCAAGTTTGACTTTACGTTTACTCCTAAGCTATTCCTTGAGAGGCATTAAGTAAATTTATATTGAAAGCTTGATTTTTTTTTATCACGTACATTACACATCTGCAGGTAAAAGTTAGTGAGAATAAATTTATGATTTTTTTTGTGACATCCTTTCAACTCACCAAAAAATAGTCCGGTCCTTAATCTTAGTCTTATCTTTAAGTTCTTTTGTGTGTCAAAAATAAACGTCGTTAATGTCGTGTTCTCGAGGTATCGTGGTATTTCTTTATTATGGTACCTACATTATGTCATAGAAATCAGGGTTCTGATTAGGTATGAAAATAACACGAAAGAACAAAAATACAGTATCATCTTTCGTTACAGAGCTATGATTTAACCTTTCGCAACTTTCAGTGTTTTACGAGTAAAATACTTTTTTTTTTCGCATTATTTTATTGAGTTATGATACTCCGAATGTATTGGCTCTCGTACAAACACGTGACTTTTCATTTTGCTCAGACTAAATCTCAATATCAGTTGACAAGAAACAGTTTGAAACAGTTTAAATTATTAATTATGATAAAATACTTATAAATTGGAATCATTAATCTATGCTCTATGTGATGTCAACGTGAAGTGAAGTCTATTTACTTCAAAGGTAACGTCAGTTTTGTTTCTTGTTCGGAAGTTACATGTAATTTATACGAAAGATTCGAACCTTTCGAGAATAACAACATGATACTTTCGCCATTTTCATCACTATTTCCGATTTAAGACTTTTTCTAGTTTATTTTGAACACTAATAGTCTAATTTTTTTATGGTTTCTGATATAGGTAACTAATTTCGTATGCACTTTTTATGAAATCAAGTTCGTTTTTTAAAATTAATTACGTTCGAATAAAATTAATTCAGTAACGATGCGACAGTAGGTATAAATCATTATATTTAATATTACAATATACTTTGACTTCGCAAATTTTACACATAGCGGCTCCAAGGATTTTAGAACCACGATATGCTATGAAAAGTCCTAAGCCTACGTATCACTTATATAATGGTGTTTCATACTTAATCGCTCAAATCAAACTAATGAGGTGCCGTGTTCCACAGCCTTAAATACCATGGACCCTTTGATTTTAAGACACCTGAATGGATGCCTTGGTATACCAGCATAGAAGAAAGTGGAAGATGCCATGCCAGAGGACCTAACCCGCGTATGTGCCAGCCATCCTGGAACCCTTTGATATAGCAAGAATCCTTTTCCCTTTGAGATAGCAGTGATGAGTATTTGTTGCGTTGCAACCTCAGTGCGCAAAAGTACTCGTTATCATCAGATCGGCTGCGGTCATATACTCATATGCTGACTCCAGCGGCAGCGGTGAAACGCTGGAATGTGGAAGACCAAGCTAACCACGAATAAATAAATATTAATATATATAGTCTTTTTCCTTTTTTAGTTTTAGTAGGTACACACGCCAACCCAGTTAACTCTATCAAAGATTTCGATTCTGGACCGTGTACGTGTTTCACTTAGTCGATTTGACCAAACTTTGATTCGAAATATAACGCTTATTTTCGAATAGTCATGTCAAATCTCCATAGTACTTTAGCACTACATATATATCTGAGAGAAAGCGTTATTCTTCGAATAAAAGTTTGGTGAAACGCAGCCTTAGTTTTATTTTCAGTGACGTCTCAATTGTTTTTTCTTAAAATCTTGAATTGGTCCCGATCTGTCTTTGTCACCCATTCTTGATTCGTCATTTTAACTGGGGTCAACTATATCAACTTTGGTAATTTGTTGTATTGTCTATTTCATATTGCTCATTTAAGCCTTCGTCAACATCTTCTTTGGGTGTGTTGCTCTAACTACTATCTTGCTATACTATTATGCTAACTATAAAAAATTAGTGACACAATCAGAACGGCATCAATTTAAGAACTTGACATACGACGACTGAGTTCGTGAAATATAAATTGGTAACTTTCTACCTACATTATAGTAAAAATAAACGTTCAATTTATATTTCTCGAACTATACTGTACGCTTAGCACATGATTGCTATGTCAGTATGTTATCGCTACATGTATAGATTTTCTATCTTTTACCAATAATATGAATAAAAGGGAGATGGATAATCTATCTCGCGGCGACATATTGTCGCACTGAATCATAACACTAACCTTTTCAATGCCACGGCAAAAACAGCAGCTGTCACTCCATCCACGCCACCAAAGTGTCACAAAGGAATTTGTCAAAAACTATAAGCAAGTGCGACTAGGTCTCTATTGATCTGTGACTTGTATATCGGTCTTTGGCGTTGAAACAGTGTAACTAACATAACCGTTATCGCCGTCCACAAGGTTTCAATTAGATTGGACAATGACTGATATATTGGTAGGTACTGATTAACAAGAGAGTTTCAACGCCAAAGACTATTTGTAAGTCACAATCCACAAAATAATATGTAACTATACACGTGCGTAAAGTTCAAATTTAGCTTTTATAGTTTTACGTGGCGTTGAAAAGGTTGAAGCAAGTCACCAGTCTCACGACTCACAGTCAGCTATTTGGAATATAGTTGATTTTTGTGGTAAAACATGTTAGTTTATTGGTGTCTGCAAATGACATTGCATTTATTCGTAACTCTTACACGCATCCAGTCCAATTGCCTTAATCATAAAACATCAAGACACATTAGTTAACTGTGTTGGCGATGAAATAATTATATTTAGCTATTTTTGTAACGAACAGGTTGTGTAGCCAATATGCCAATCGCTAACATTCAGTCGCGAACGAAACTCAACTGTCTTCGTCACACCAATAAGAAAGAGTGACAGAGAGAAAACTACGATACACTACCTGCTCAGCGTAGCGTAGCGATTGGCACGTTAGCTAACATAGCTACGGACTCAGATCTATCGACCTCTTTTGAAAAGCAAGTTCAGTTTCTCAAAAGAGGTTGGTGACAGATTGCAAACTCTGTTGCCAAACTTAAAGAAATCTGCATTAACAAGCAACTCGCAGCTACGCGTCTTTTTTCAATTGTATAGATTAAAAAGAGAAGTGTGGCGGCAAGTTGATGTTAAACACAAGATATGCTAGCCTTGCTATAGGAATTAACGTGACTGTAATCATAACATTACCTCCTGATAACAGTAGGTAAGGACATTTTTTCGCCGCCAATGAATTGATATAACTGATAAAATATATGTTCGTTTAACACTACGAAGCTGATACTTACTTTGTTGAGTTAGTTGTTTACATGCAATTTGTTGCTTGGCGTGTGTTGCTCGCTTTTATTTTTTGACGTGGCGGTGAAAAGGTGAACGAAAAGGTGCCACTTTGTCACTTAAATTGATGGCTTTTCCTTTTGACATAGGATTTAAAACAAATTGGCAGATTGTAGTGTATTGCGTCCTTTTTCCTTAACTACGTTCGGTTATGCGTTTAAATTTGGAACAGATTTTAAAATTCTAGTGGGTCTCTATTCCAGTATCCATAAATATGAAAATAGTAAACGACACGAAACGTCATTTCAATACGTTTTCCTTATACAAGCCATACGACATTCAATCTCGATTAATCGGAGAATAGGCACCACATGTGATTGTCTATTTGTTCAAATCAATTTTGACAGGAAAACCACTATTATTCCGTTCCCAAGAACACTAAACGTAGCGTTCGCGGCCAAAAACGTTTGAAAGAACATTAACCGTAACGGAAACTTTATAAGAAGAACATGACATGACAGTTCATCTCTTACAACAGAATTAGGAAAACCGTTATTATTCCGTTCGTTGAGAACAGAATCGGCCATTAAGCGTTCCGTCAAAGAACATTAAGAAGTATCGGTTAATGAGAACAAAAACTTTATGATTATGGTTTGGGGTTGACGGATGGTAACGGTTTGAAAATAATAACGGTTTCCGATCCCTGGTTCCAATAAGATGCCCCATCTCCACAAAGACTTTTTAATTCAAACTCTATCTGATAATCCTTGGCACACTTTCCAGAAGTTTCTGGAACAATGAACACATACAAACGCCGCCCTTTATGCTCTGACATTTTCAAATGGCGGTATAAGGCAGACGTGATAAGATTTGGAACTAGCGGGGATTGGAAGAAACGGCGGCTACCGCGAACTACGGAATCCGGTTTTGGGGATTTTTTCTGTCACTCTAATGACGCCGTTGTTGGAGTGACAGAGATAAATCATCGAAACTTACGAACATCGACTCCGACTTGGTGCGTGGAACGGAGTGTTTAGAGAGGCGTCGAGAATGAGCGTTTTAACAACCTGCCATCATAAACATCCTAAGGCCTGATTTTTCTCTTCTCTAACAATATTTGTTTTAGTAATTACCTGCACTTTGGCCAAACGGTCAAAATGGGCTATTCGCGTGCATTTCAAATAGGTACCTTACCCAGTTCAGTATTCATTATACCATTTTATTTGTTCAGCTATGAAACGCTGTAGGGCACTGCAATACAATTTGAGCTTTTTGATGTCGATAGATTGATTTTAAGAAGTGGGCAAGATATAACTAAGCCTATTTTACATACAGATATTTGATATTATAGTAATATAGGTTATTTAAAAAGTGCATTTGTGCGGAACACTTTAATATGAAAGGAGAGAGCAAAGTAAAAAATCGATTAAAATCTAAATAAAATAAGAATAAATGAAATGGACATAAAATTTCCTTCTTGCCAAGGTTTTCTTTGTAATTATTATTATTTATACGTTAGTTTAGTTTTGAATTATAAATATCATTTGAAGCCTCTTTTAAACCATTCAAATATATATTATAAAATAAATTGTTTCTTTCCGTATGCAGGCGGTTTTCTAACTCTCATTTTCTGTACGACCCCAGCATTGCCCCTTGGCTATAATATTTTATTATTAATAAGGATACTAACAGTTTTCTTCATGTAACAGCAAAATGACGGGGTAATAATATTTTTATTACGATGAGTACGGAAGCGCACCTGCTCTCGCGGGCAAGTAATTTCGGTTGTGTTTTTGACCTCTTTTCCCAACTTTGTGGGAATAGATAGTCTCGGAATATACTTAGTACTAGATATGTGCCGTTCCTAGGTGGGGCCTTTCGGCAGAGTTTCCGCAGACAGTATTCCCGTGCTGTACGTAATCATTGCGATAGGAATCCTTTGTGCGAGGAAGCTGTGAATGCACGAGGGGCACCTGATTCGCATGTTAATTAAAAAAACATCGACTCTCTTTCATAAAAAGAGGCAAAGGAAAGAGTGGCCAGCTATTGAACCTTGCGGGCTACCACGTTCTATTAATGCAATTTACTTTAGGACCTAATCTGCATCGTGTCAATCAGATCCATAGAATAACTCTCAAAAACAGACACGCTGAACCTGAACTTTATCGCATTAAAGTTATATTATCATGGTAGCCTCCTGGTCTACGCAGGCATCATTATACGAATATGTATTAAAGCGCCGCGTTGTCCAAGATGTTAATGTACGGTGTGCTTTTAGAGATCTCAATATTCTATTCACAAAGTAAAAAGTAAACACTAGAAAGATTCTCACCCAATCCAGTGTACATTTCAAGCTTTAGAACGAGAGAACATTTTGTGCGGCTTAAAATATTAACAGTTCCGTGTATGTTTATCCTTGAAGTAGCCAAGTTTATGTGGAAGCACTTGGACGAGTTTAAAATGCGACGTCCTGATCAGAGGAGAACTGCCAATGATGTGATACCGGTTCCTGCCAGATTGGCGAAATCATCAAATTCTTTGCGAGTAGTGGGTGTCAAAATTTATAATAAACTGAGTTCGGAGGTTAAACGGGTGCCTTCCTACGAGCAATATGTCAATCTCGTAAAGACGTTTTTATTAAAGAAAGCATACTACAGTGTTAAGGAATTTTATAACGATCATTGACATGTCTAGATTATTATTATTGTTTATTATTATCCTTTAATTAATGTGAATAATGTATATTTTGTGTGATGTTTTCGTTTTTGAAATAGTTTTTTTATTTTTTTATTATTATTATTTATTCTTTTGACATGTCTAGATTAAGATTATTATTATGATTTGTTTCCCTTTTTACTAATTTTATGAAGTTGTATTTGCTGTATTGTTTATAATGTGTAATTTTGTTTTGACTTGTGTTTTTGTACATTAAAGAATTTGAATCTTGAATCTTGAATCTTGAACCTTCTGAATAAAGTATGCAAACTGAGCTAAAGTGAAAATTGGATAACAGAAGATACATTAGGGTTGGAGTAACTGCCTGATTCCAATCGCTGACAGAACACTGCTGAATTTGTGTGATATCCTTGTCAATTGTTGAAGAAACCTAGCCTTGCTTCAATTATGATGTCAGCATTGCGTAGAAGGATCGGTAAAACCTCGAGCCGGAGCTTTTAAGTTCTAAGGTGTTTAGAAAATCCACCTCATCTATTTTATCTACAGGGCTATCAGCTATAGCACTTTCAGGCATTGCTGACGTAGTAGTCACACAACACTGTTTCGTGTTCTTGGCTTCAAAAGTATAATCAAAAGTACACAGTCATTTAAGCATTACCAAGGTGATACGCGTGATACACAAGTTATATTGGTTCAACTGAAAACTCGACTCGCAGCCCTGTGCGACCGAAATTCACATTGTAACTGCCCTTGCCTTGGAGGGTCAAAAAGACATTTCAATGGCCTGAATGAAAATATAGGGGCATATTCAGACAGATAAAAGACATTACTTTATGTAACTAGTACATTTATTTCATCTTCAATGGCTTTTGCGAACGTAATTGAAGTTGAATTATGTTAAGGAGGGAATGAAATGACTTTTTCTTCTAGGGCACATATTAAGCTAAAATGGTATATGTATTATAAGAATATTTTTAATGTCTTTGTGCGAACCACGTTCACGCGTTTCCCTCCTGTCTGCCTGTCTGTCTGTCTGCTATGAGTCATGGGAAACATGAGTTTGTTCGAATTGCATGCGAAGGCAATGGATTTGCAAGAATTTTTTGTTACTATATTAATTAGGCGAACTTTTGTACGTGTACTACGTAGTAGTCAGATATACAGGGTTGAACGCATCGACGATTCGACGAGTCTACCAACCATTACGATGAACTTTAGTATGGAACCAAGATCGAAAACGTACATGGAAAATTGACTCGACTCGTAACTAATCACTCACTTTGAATGAGGGGTACATTTTTTAAGATATTTGGTAATGATATTGGTACTATACTGACAGTTAATCGTAATGGTTGGCACACTCGGTCGGTAGCGGGAAGGATCGTCGCCGTTTCACCCTGTACATCACGTTACTACTAAACTTCATGGGCCAGTTCCTTTAGTTAAGTTTTTCACCTATTACGTTTGCTGGATATATTCCCAACGGCTAGCCTGAGAGGGAATTCATGTTTTGCGTCGGCACTTCCGTTGTGTCCAAGGAAATTGACATTCGTTTTTCCTTCACTAGAACACATCCGGGAACGAGAATAGTGTAATTACTAGTCGGTGGCATGAATGGTCAAATAGGTTTTCCATTTGTAAATCTTGGCCTTAGTAGAATGGTGAGTAATGGTGATTATCAGCAGTAACAGTAACTATTTAGGGCTAGAGGGTACTTAGGCCTGCCTTAGACTTGTACGTAAATTTTTACTTAAGCTGTAGAGACCTAGCTACTAGCTGGAATTCATCATCATCATCATATCAGCCGAAAGACGTCCACTGCTGAACATAAGCCTCCCCCAAAGATTGCCACAATGACCGGTCCTGCGCCACCCGCATCCAACGGACTCCTGCGACCTTCACCAGGTCATCGTTCACCTGCTGAACATAGCTGGAATTAATTTGCAGTAATAGAAAATTAAAGTTATCATTTATAAAATGTCATTTTATTTCTATCGTGATACCTTTTGTTATTCATTGCTGAATACAATATTTAAAACTCGTCAAACTAAACATACATTGCCATAAAACAAATTGTTCAAGGCAATGAAAGTAACAAGACATTCCTCTGTTGCTAGCAAGTAGGTAACTTGACAAACCTGAATATTAAAATGTCCTTTAGTGAGACTAACATAAGGGCGATAACTGCGTATCAACCCATAAAACAGTCTAGATGTGACTAAAAGGGGAGACCAATTAATTCGAAAACGATAATAAACACCAAACAGCCAAATAAAAGGGTCCTCAACTCAGACAACTCAAAGTAAGCTCAAAACATAATGGCCGACACGGCTAATAGAAATGAAATGAGCTGCCAGTAGTCGACAACCTTTACGAGCGAGGGGATACTAACTTTTACGTAATGATACCTACACATTTGAATATTTTTATCCACGAATGCTTGACAATACATTTAACGCCTAATTTGGTTCCAGTTTAGGTACTTGCGTAGGTAATCGGCCGCGCGGTGGCGGCAGTATTCTAGAATACATTTTGTCACCACCCCAACTCTTCCCGTGGGTGTCGTAAGAGTCGACTAAGGGATTGATATGTCATTGACCATTCTTGTATTGAAGATAGATGATGCGAAGGGGTATCATAGTGGACACACTACAGCTATCGGCAACCTGCTTGCCCAACGTGGCGTTGCGTGGCGATTATCGGCATTTACTACCTAATACGTGCTAACGTAGGTAATGTGAGATGCCTATGTTCAGCAGTGGACTGATACAGCCTGATGATGTGATGTAATGGGTTCTCTAAATCATCTCCGAAAATTGTTTGTACGAATATTACATCGCAACCAATTTTTCGCATAAAGTCATTTCGCCGAAAAATCATGTTCCAATTGAATCTTATGAAATCGTTTCCTTTCCCAACTAAACGGTTGGCAATTCTATCTTTGGGCTTGGTTTTTAATTGGAATTGTTTATAATGCATATTTTCATGTGGTTTATGGTTTAGCTGGCATTTAGCTAACTAAATAATTACCAATGTTTTTGGGTATAGTTTGGGGCGAATCTTATATAGGTATGTTTATGTTTTTTTAATAACAGTTTACACGGGGGTTTATATTAATGTTGATAAACAATTAAAAGTCGGGTTCTTAATAGTAATTTAGATGAAACTGATGAGGGAACGCAATGCCGAGGGAATAACAAAAGAGTCGGTTCTGGCACTCGCCGGCCGCTGCCGCGGCAAGCTCGCTTTGCTCGCTCGGCTCGTGCGCTGTATGGTCGCAGTTTCACCTGACACTCCTAATCGCTTCGCTCGTCGTCGTACCTAACAGGACTCTGTAAAATATTTTTTTAACAGTATTTTTTTGTAGTCAAGTTCAGAAACATGCTAAACAACAACAACAGCAGGTAAAGTGTTGGTACTTAGTTTCTTAGAGGAGTCAGAAATCTGCATATATTTTTTATCTATGGTTCTTTTGAACTAATTAGCTTCATATTTGTCTAAGACAAGTACATGAGCCATCATAATTGTAAAGATCGGTTTAAATGTTTATTTTTTACTTAGTTCAAACACTGGTGAAACGTTATTCGTGTAATAGTTATTAGGCCTAGTGAAAGGTTTGGCAAATGATCTGTATGCTAAAAGCATTGTGTCATTACAATTATCCGTTTTATAATAATTCTGCCAAATGAAACGTTGTCATGCAAAAAATGGCTAATTGTTGGTTGTCAAAATGAACCATCGGTGAAATGTTGGTTGGCAAATGAAATTCGGACATAAAAAGTTCGGAGAAAAGGCAGAACCCCGATGTAATGTATATGGTAGGTACTTATTCTATTTCCCAGAATACGAGTAATGTAGGTTATTCTAGCATTCATTCATATGGAACTATGCGGATTCGATAAAAATAAATATTAACCTGACAATACGAACTATGAGCATGACAATACGAACCAAGCCACGCACCTACGTGAGTAAAGCTACGTTCACATTTGTCTGTCGTGTCGTGTTATGATGCTCTCTGTCGTGATGGCTACTGTTCACATTTATATGACGTGCTATGACGCATTCTGACGCAATTTTATATCAGTTCGTTCTCAGCACTCTGATAGCTCACACGTTCGCAATGTTCTTTCAAGAATCATCCTATTCAGATTCCGATTTTGAAGATGAATTGCATTCATAGACGCCGGCTACGCTTCTTAGAAAAGAAAGAAAGAGAAGGAGGTACTGGATTCATCCAGTAAATAGAAAGAGAGAAACTAAAGGCGAGTTTCATTGTCTCGTAAAGGAGCTTGTGAGTGACCTGAGTGTACCTGAAAATTTTCGTCAGTATTTTAGAACGTCGAAGGCACAGTTTGATTGCAGAAGACATAAAAAAATACAGACAAAATTTCACAAGCCTATTGGTACAAAAAAAACTTGATATATGTTTAAGGTATGGTTTTTATTTAAAAAAATATGAATTATTTTCCTCAGAAAATTGTGCATAAGCATCACGACACGACACTGGCGCGTTCACACTGCTGTGCCGTGTCGCTTCCCCACCCCCCGTACCTCACCCGGTCTGACGCGGACCGGGATCGCTCGTGACGCGACACAACACACGCCGTCACAACACAGCGCATCAGATAAATGTGAATGCAACGATATTAAATACTTGATACCGTTCTGATGCGTCACAACACAACACAACAGACAAATATAAACGCGGCTTAAGACCAACTATATATTTTCTTCCATCATATAAGCATTATGCGTGTATGATATGTATGTACATGCGTTGCATATTTTTTACAGGTAGAAACGATATCAAGATAAAATGCACAATACCTAATTATTTGGTACAGATTCCAATCAAACAATGAACTGTTGTAATAATTAGTATAAATAAAATGTCGTGTATCAGACATACTTACACAGACCAATGCACGATAACGTTATCTGCAAGGACATGCTGCATACAATTTCTAGACGTTCAATTTACAGACTGACCCTCTTATTCATAAACGTCTCCGTAACATATCACTTTTAATCTTATAATCAGTGGACGAACAATGAAAGCAAATCTTTAATAAAACTTGTGGAGCTGACATAATTAAGATTAAAAGGCCCTAAAACATTAATATCTTCTAATTTCGTTATGAAAAGTATTCAAGAATGTTAAGTCATACTGGCATACTTCGAGTCTCGTCCGAAAAAAAAACCTTTATTTCTAACTTATTCGTTCTGTTTAAGCTAAGTTCACATTTGTCTGTCGTGTCGTGTTATGATGCTCTCTGTCGTGATGGCTACCGTTCACATTTATATGACGTGCTATGACGCATTCTGACGCAATTTTATATCAGTTCGTTCTCAGCACTCGGATAGCTCACACGTTCGCAATGTTCTTTCAAGAATCATCCTATTCAGATTCCGATTTTGAAGATGAATTGCATTTATTGGCGCTGGCTACGCTTCTTAGAAAAGAAAAAAACAGAAGGAGGTACTGGATTCATCCAGTAAATAGAAAGAGAGAAACTAAAGGCGAATTTCATTGTCTCGTAAAGGAGCTTGAGAGTGATCCGAGTGATCCTGAAAATTTTCGTCAGTATTTTAGAACGTCGAAGGCACAGTTTGATTGCAGAAGACATAAAAAAATACAGACAAAATTTCACAAGCCTATTGGTACAAAAAATGACATGATATATGCTTAAGGTAAGGTTTTTATTTAAAAAAAATACGAATTATTTTCCTCAGAAAACTGTGCATAAGCATCACGACACGACACTGGCGCGTTCACACTGCTGTGCCGTGTCGCTTCCCCGCCCCCTGTACCTCACCCGGTCTGACGCGGACCGGGATCGCTCGTGACGCCACAGAACAAAAAATAACGTAGAAGCGGCTTATACCCCGATTCTCGAGAGAACCGATGTCGCCACACTCACACTGGCGCAAACATGCACACAGAAGTATCTGAAAGCTTATTGGTTATAAAATCTTATACAAAAATAAACTTTATTTCGAATGCGACAAAAGCAAAATTATACTACTCGTTTTATTACTTACGACGTTTCGCTTGCTACTACTAACTTGCAAAGAGAGTGTTGCCATCTAGCGTCGAGTAGCATAAGTCTGTTTAATAACTAAAACTCAATAGTTCAGCAACTCCCCAATAGATGGCGAATCCTTGTTCTCTCTCCCACATACGTGGCATTTCCCAAGAATAAAAGAGATAGGCTGCTTTTTGCACGTTATGGCTAACAAGCGTCATAGTGCTGTGCAAGAGTCGGTATTATATCGATAAAATATATATAATTATATATATGAAGTAATAGCATTGGGCGTCTAGGGAGGTAATTACGGTATTACTAACTAGAGTGTTAGATTTTAATGACTCGAGTTAGTATTCCGCTTACCGACCGTGATGCATACAATGTTTTTCATCACACTTCTAAGCAAAAAAAAATTGTTTTAAGACAAAATATTGTTAAATGTCGTACCAACTTTTCTATAACTCCCTAGGGAATACTCCCGCGATGCATGCAAGCAATGGGGCGCTTACAAAGCAAGTGTGATGAAAAAGTTTCTTCGATTTGCTTTGGTTTTTCATCATCATCATATCAGCCGAAAGACGTCCACTGCTGAACATAGGCCTCCCCCAAAGATTGCCACAATGACCGGTCCTGCGCCACCCGCATCCAGCGGACTCCTGCGACCTTCACCAGGTCATCAGTCCACCTTGTGGTGGGCCTACCCACGCTACGCCTTCCGGTACGTGGCCGGCACTCAAGAACCTTCCCGCCCCAACGGCCATCGGTTCTACGCGCAATGTGCCCCGCCCACTGCCACTTCAGTTTAGCGATTCGGAGAGCTATTTCGGTTACTTTGGTTCTGCTGCGGATGGTCTCATTTATAATCCGATCACCATACCTGGGATAACTCGGGGCATTTATACGAAAGTGATGTAGCAAAATATTTTATCGACTAAAAATATATCGATGTTACTGTGAATGACAACATCAAAATGTTATTCAGGATAAATAAATATTAGGTGCTTACTCTTCAATTAAAATAAAAAATAAATGTAAACGGGTAGTTACGCGTTTATGTAAATAATTTTCAAAATATACAATTAATATTAAAAAATCAATATTTAAATTGTCATTTTGATTAAAATGAAATCTGCATACAAGAGGCCCGATATCAGATATGACATCGAACCTCTGTACTGTAATCGAGAATGTTCAATAAGCGCATCTTTTATTATAATTATAATATATAACAAATAATTAATTCATAACCTTTTGAATAATTAAAAACAGACAGATGGACAGTCGGGCAGACAATGATAACGATAATTTGAGAACGGCACCTTAAAATTCACACCCATAATATTATAATATTAGGATATGCTCATGCTCACAGTAAGTAAGGCTGAGATGATGATGACGATGACATTCGGGCGGAAATGGTGAAACTATGTTTTGGCAACGAAACCTTAATATCTACAATATTATAATATTATGATAAGCAGACCTACACTCAGCAGCTAGCAGCAAAAGGCTGAGATGATGATGATGATGATGATGACGATGACAGTCGGGCAGACATGGCGAAACTATAATTTGACAATAGAACCTTAACATTCACAATATTATAATATGAGGATGTGGGGATCTATACTAAGCAGTAGGTAAGGTAGTAGTCTTAGGGTGATGATGATAATGACGACAATGACAGTCGGTTGGACATAGCGAAACTATGATTTGGCAACGAAACCCTAATATCCACAATATTATAATTGGATGACATGCAGGCCTACGCTCAGCAGCTGGCAGCAAAAGGTTGAGATGATGATGATGATGATGACGATGACAGTCGGAAACCCGATTAAATAAATAAAGATTATAGAGAACATGTTTCAATTTTTTCACTTAATCGGCTCAAGACAACTAATGTAGGTATATCGACGAAATAAAATATCGATATCGATACCTTTTTGGACCCTTTCCTCGCATTGGCCGCTACTCAGCCTATCGTTCCGAAATTCTAGAAATTTCCATAGTTTCATGCCAAATAAAAAACGACCTTATTATTGGCATATAAAGTTGTTTCTTATTTAGTGTAGTACAAACATCTTGCGGAAGACGAAATATTTTAGAAAATATTAAAATATTAACAAATTAAGAACTTCCGGTGGTATGAAATACCTTCATTGGTGAGGTTTTTGACTTCTGGCTGTTACTTTTACATCCCAAAACGGCACAAAAAGGCATATTTGCACATTCTTTTTCGGATTTATTCGAAAACGATCTCACGTGAGCGCGCTTAGAGAACTGATGGCCTACTGTGGTTAACTTTTGTGCAGGTAAGCCTTGCGCTGCTTACTATTGCCACACGCGCTGCGCTTACATTACGCTTCTACTGTTTTTTCTGTTTTGTGCGTGACGCGACACAACACACGCCGTCACAACACAGTGCGTCAGATAAATGTGAATGCAACGATATTAAATACTTGAAACCGATACCGTTCTGATGCGTCACAACACAACACAACAGACAAATATAAACGCGGCTTTAGTCTCACATCCTAATCGGGCTACTATCTCTGTTACGTAACGACGAACAGATCAAAATTAAACTTAAAAAAAGTCATGATTAAAAAACTTATATTCTGAGGCAAAAAATATACACGCAGTTCATTCTATACGCTTAGGTACCGAGTACCGACAATCGAGTTAGGCGGCCGTTCACCTCGCACCTATGGCTCGCGCTATAACATTATATACAAACTAATACGTAATATACTATGTAGAATGTACCGCGATAACAATTGGGCGAGGTGATTACTCCTGCACGCTTTACTTTTGAGCACTGAGGACATACTTGTGTCTTGGATGCGGTAAGTGTTTTTGACTTTGTAATCTTTGCATCTACATAATACTAAACGGACAAGGAGTCTTGTTGCGCTTGACTGGAAACACAAGAAACCTAACCATGAACTCTCCATGAATCTCTGTTACACTAATAACAGCTCTGCTGGAGTAATAGAGACAAATACTCAACGTGTTCGAATTTCGAAGTTCGTAGTATCTCTTGTAGATCTACCACGAACTGGAAATCGTAAATTACCAACATCTGTCCCTGTTTGTCCAACGCAGGCGTTATAGGAGTGATAGAGACAGATGCCCGAACTTTACGTTTTTCGAAGTTCGCAATAGGCCTTCAGCATCCAAGAATCACGTTTTGTGTAACGATCGAATTTCGTAGAGTGGGGGATAGAATAGTGAAATCTCGTTTGGTCTGAATGCACCTTTAGTGACTTATCGGCTATCACTACAGTGTACACACTAAACACGTGATTGTAAGTCATAGACATACCCCCTTATTCATAAACGTCTACTAACTCAGCAAGCCGCTAAGAACTGCTTGTCCCTTTCGCTCTTATAGACATATTAGTAAAACCGAAAGGGACAAACAATACTTAGCGGTTTGATAAGTTAGAACACGTTTATGATTAAGGGGGTAATACTAAGCTTTTAAGTTTTTCTTAAAAAAATATAAGTATGCTGAGTCTGGAATTCACTTGGAGCCACTGGTACAGCTTTAAATATTATAATCCTTAAAGGAATTTTAATAGAAAGGAGTGATGAATATGGTGTAGGTATTTCTTCACCGATTAGTTACATTGCTTGCGTGGGCTTAGCAGAGACAAGTAGAGAGTAAGGTAAATATTTATCAAATAAAATCCTTTTTGAATTAATGATGACTTATTTCACAGCCATAAATCGTTACTTTGTTGTGATTTAAAGCTAAAAATATCTACCTATTCATGAAAACAATGATGAAGCATAAGTATGTAGGTAGATGACAGTATTAATAAGAAACGTATTGACGCATGGATATATTATTCATTTGGATAAACCTCGTACATTTCGGGTAAATAGTAACCAATTGTGACTAACTTCAACACATCGAAGAGTAAGGAGGAAGTTCTTTCATGTATTGAGTCGAAAAGAACTCTTCACTGGAGATGCAAAGAGAATGCCTATGTTCAGCAGTGGACGTCTTATGGCTTATATATGATGATGTTTGATATAGGGCACGATTTTTTATAATTTAAACTACCTTCTCCAATTTGTGGCTGCATTCGTGGGCAGCCATCTGGCCCGTGGCATTGAAACACCGTGACGAATGTGATAATCGGATCCAACCGGCTTCATTGTGATCATTATTTATTTGGAAGTCACATTCATCTTAAAAATTGGTATAACCCTAAACTTTTGGTTTCATTGGCAAGTTACAGGTTTCCAAATTATCCTTTAGGTATCACCATTTCCATGATAGTTACACTTAGCAAGAACTTAATATTTATCTGTGACATTGATTTCAACGATTAGTGAAATAAAAAAGCAAGTTTATTTTTTTACCAGAGTCGATTCCCGAATGATACAAGGGAAATTGAAACAAACTTAGCATGCAGTTTTTTTCTTAAAAAAAAAGGAATGTCTCCTCAAGGTAAAATTAACCAACTTAAAGATTTACTTAGGTAGTTTCATGGTAGTTTCAACTAGATTCTCTCTAGGGCACGATTTATCTTTCCATACTGTATACAATTTTATAACCCCAATTGAATATACCTATTATTGCGTGCATGTAGCCTTGTCATACAACTGCACTCAATTTGAGATCGACACACTGTTTCTTATTCCATCTATTTGGGCCAGTTCTCATTACTCGACTTGTAAGTAAGTAGCTCTAATAACCAAACAATTTTCATTTAGTATAAGATCATCAGCCTATTTGAGTCCACTCCTGGACGTAGGCCTCTCTCCTATTAACTATGCATATAGAATTATAGCTGGATTAGGAGGTAGATCTTTAATCAACTTACGACACCCGCTGGAAGAGTCGGGGTGCTGACAAATGTATTCTTACTGCCGTCACCACACGGCACGGTATTTAGTATAAACGTGAATATAAATAAATTGACCCAAAGAGATAAAGCCCAAACTCACAAAGGAATGAACGGAATGCAGAATTATCTTCGCCGATAAAACAGAGATAAAGGATATTTACGTCTATTGAACCAAACCGTTGAACTTTCGGCTGCCATTTTGAAGCTACCCAGTTATAGACAACAACATTAGTTTAGAGACGTCAACTAAGTATCGAGAAAAAAGTCGATTGCAATAAAGATAATTAATGGACTTTATAGAAAACTAATTTTAACGTCAGAATTTTGTGTCACGAAGTTATATTTTGCGTAAGTAACGTAACGTAAAGTAACTTATGGCATTGAAAAAGGGCGACAACTTAATTTGCTTTATGAGCGGTCAACAATACGACCGTATATTTTAAATTTGCCCCCTTTTACTGCAGCTGAAGGTTGTTGGACAAATATACCATAAATGGGCCAATCAACTTTGCGATCGACATTATTTTGTCCCGTAACCGCAGGTGATAATTTTATCAAGTTTGCTAGAAAAATGCTTATAAATTATACATGCGTTAGGCCACACACAAGTTCACATCGATACATTTAGGTTCCAACTTTTTTTCATTGTAAATATGTGTATAGTATTAATTGACGTATGTTTGTAAGAACATGAAAAGCGACGCTGCAGACAGAAAATATGTCAATCGAAAAGTTGATTGACCCAAATATGAGTTTGCATGTCCAGCAGTGGACTGCAACAGGCTGATGATGATGATGATGATGATGTCTAACTTTCGTAGCACAATTGACGCGATGGTGATTTTTGTTTTGATTAAAGCCTTGACTGTGTAATTTTTTTGGCAATCGACCGAAAATTCAAAGGAATGCAATAGGTAAAGTACTCGTAAATGATTAGCGTGCTGTGATTGGTAGATTCAATGACATGATTTTAAAGTAACTATATAAATTACAGGCTTATCCGCTGGCTGATGTTCAGGATGTTTTCAAATTAGTTGTCGATATCTTAGATCCGAACTTTCCCTACAGGAATCATATCTATACAGGGTGGTCCAAACCTTGACGTCAAAAAATTTTTTTTAGATTCCTCACGTCATGGGCTATCAGAATATACCCCATGTATGTTAGCCGATTTTTTGTAGTTTTCGAGTTATGAATTTTTGAAATTTTTTTTCTTTGAGAAATTCTGGAGTGAAAATATTTTTTTATAAAAAAAAACTATTGGGTTTTTTAATAGTTTATTTTTGTAAAAGTATTACAACAAATAAAGCATTTACTGACAAAAAAATTAACGTCCTCACTTTGATACAAGTAGGATAAAAAAATACCAAAATCAACATTTACGTTAAAAACGCATCAAAATACCATTAATGTACGTAAATAAAAAAAATAAAACTTATCCCAAGGATTTTTGGTATTCTAAAGCCTGCTCTAGACTTTAAGCCTTCGTAAAAGCAAAAAAAAGTGATACTTAATGATGAGTATTTTTCGGAGTAGTCGGTCAAATAAATTTAAAAAAAACCTTCTAAATTTTTAATTTAAAAATAAAGTAAAATTTCGTATAATAACTACACAAATTGAGTTTTCGTGGTATTTTCTGCCTTTGTTTATTGATAAGAACAACAAAACAGACGAAATTTTACTTTATTTTTAAATAAAAAATTTTGAAGCTTTATTTTAAGTTTATTTAACCGACTACTCCGAAAAATCCTCATCATTAAGTATCACTTTATTCTTGCTTTTACGAATGGCCTTAGAATACCAAAAATCCTTGGGATATGTTTTATTTTTTTTATTTACGTACTTTAATGCTATTTTGATGCGTTTTTAACGTTAAATTTTGAATTTGGTATTTTTTTATCCTACTTATATCAAAGTGAGGACGTTAATTTTTTTGTCAGTAAATGCTTTATTTGTAGTAATACTTTTACAAAAATAAGCTATTAAAAAAACCCAATAGTTTTTTTTTTATTAATAAATTTCTTCACTCCAGAATTTCTCAAAGAAAAAAATTTTCAAAAATTCATAACTCGAAAACTACAAAAAATCGGCTAACATACATGGGGTATATTCTGATAGCCCATGACGTGAGGAATCTAAAAAAAATTTTTTGACGTCAAGGTTTGGACCACCCTGTATATCGAATAAAATCGCTTTTCCATACAAAGTTAATTAGATTGCTGTGTATTGAAACAGATTTTTTTAAATTGCGTCATGAATCCCATGGATAAGGTTGTTCACTAAAATGAAGACATGCAAATATGCACACCCTAACGTATCGACAACGAATTTGAAAACTCCTTAAGTAGGCTCCTGCCTAAAGGTGCGTTCAAACTAAAAGAGCATTCGCTGTTCTAACCTCCCACTCTACGAAATTCGATCGGTACACAAAACGTGATTGGTTGATTTCGTAGAACGGGCGCTAGAACAATGAATGATCTTTTAGTTTAAACGCACCATTAGATATGAGTGAACGAGTTAGTGACATCTAAACCCCTTATTCATAAACGTCTGCTAACTTAACCAGCTGCTACGAATTGCTTGTTCCTTTAGGTCTTAACAATGTGTTCATAAGAGCAAAAAAGACAAAAAAAAATAGCGGCTTGTTACGTTAGCAGACGTTTATGAATAAGGGGGTATAACTGTATCTATAAGTTCGTGTGTCTTGGTATTTGACCTTAACCTATGCTCCCATAAGTATTCATCGTGATTTGTAACTGTCTAACGTAGCTCTTGGGATTAAATGCATAAATCCTTGAAAGAAGCAAGACATATGTAATTATATAAATTCCATTCAACTTTAGTTGTCTTGTCTAGTAAACCTTAAGGCCATGGCACACCGGATGCGTATGCAGCGCGTGCGCGTGTGCGTGGCGTGCGCGTTGTAGCGTATGTATGTTTCTGTCATAAACTAAAAAATAACTTTGAATTAAAATACGGACACAGGCATCAGGCGCGGATGACACTAGGTACGCCTAGTTGCTGTTTTAAGTATAAAATACTATCATATCATAGGGCAATGCCCCCCCCCCCCTCAATGAAGTCCTGGATCCGCGCCTGACAGGCATCTTGGTAAGCAAACATGGCACTTTTAGAGCAAAATGTTTAGGAGGTTCGGAGGAAGTTATTTTCTAAATCAGACGCCTAAGGAATTATTAATATATAGTAATATAATAACTTACCCATTATACTCAGCTGAAGTCCTGACAAAATGTGATAGATAGTCAAATTGGTCAAATACATTAGTACATACCTGAAACAAGAAAACAAAGTTTGTAGGTACTGAGGTAAGTATTTAATTGTCATTTAATTTTGTGATGTTTTCTACAAAATTGAGTCTCCGAAATCAACATTATTGTTACTTAAGGTGCGTTTAAACCAAAAGAGCATTCGCTGTTCTAGCGCCCGTTCTACGAAATCAACCAATCACGTTTTGTGTACCGATCGAATTTCGTAGAGTGGGAGGTTAGAACAGCGAATGCTCTTTTAGTTTTAACGCACCTTTATACATATAACTATATGTAGGTGCCTAGTACCTAAAAGGAAACATTGTATTTATTATCAAGGTTTTCTAACTTCTGAAGCGATAAAACAAGACGCAAAGGGTTCCTTTGTTGAACAAATTCAGGATTTATTTCAATTGCACGCAGATTAAGCCACCAGCGGCTAAAATAAAACGTCGTATTGTTCTACTATTTTCAAAGTATCTGTGGCCTTTTGTCATTACGGCTGATCTAATTTAAAACGTCGTATATTCTAACTGGATACAAGACGTATGCGTCCTTCTGATATTCGTAAGTTGGATCGGGTATTGCGACATGGGTGTCGTATATTTAGGTGTTACCCTTGACCCAACTAGTGTTCCAATGCGGTGCGATGACTCAACTCTCCTTTAAACTGTGGTCCGACTTTATTGCGGGATTTTTACGGCCGTGACCAAAAGTAAACACTCAAGCGTTTATCGTTTGTAATTGTAAAGTTTTGAATTTATTATTTTAATATTACACTCTTGAAATAAGTCATAGAATTGTTTTGTTATTATTGCCTTCGGTTTCGGCTTTACTTTCATACTTGTTCACAATAGATTGTGTATTAGGAGCGGTAAATAAGTACACACAGTTATGTAGGTAATTACGACTGTAGAGTAAAAACATATAGGTACCTTTTAAGCAAATGCCAAACCCACTTGTCAAAGCAAAATATGAAAAGTACCGAAAGTTCATTACCCTCTTTCACTTTACTGCCCAGACGAGGTGTGTCCACCCATATAATAACTACGTACTCTCCGTTTTTATTCACACTGCCTACTAAAATAAACCAGCATACATTGAGACCTCTTCACACGTAATAACTACTTGTATTGGATCATTAATATCCACGAAATTGGTATTTTTGATCATATTGGTGGCTACAAATACGTAATTTTAATATCAAAAGAGTACCTAACTTACATTTTTTCTTTTGTTTTAAACGTGCACTGTTTAATAACAAAAGAAAAATTGTAAGTTACTCTTGTGTAGCAAAATTTTTAAATACTAATCATTTTTTTTCTTAAGTAATACTCAATAATAAGCTTTGAAAACAACTCTAGCCATATCATGTTTCGAATAGATATAAATGTATGATAGGACCTTGTTTTATGAAATAGAGATATATACAAAAAACGCAAATTAAACCAAATAATTATACACAAAATTCATTCTATGAAACATAGACTTTTCACTAAATTCTCCATACTAAACTCCAATTTCATAGGTAATGAATGACAATGATTTAATATTTGGGGACCACGATTCATTGGAATCTATTGAGGCGATCTTCAAGTACAGAAATATGTATTAAGCACCTTTTTATTTAGTAAAAAACCCAATCGATTCGGCGACCGTTTTTTGGCAGCCATAATAAAATTGTTATTGCCTGTGTTATTAATACCGTAGTTATAGCAATGATGGCAAATAACAGGCTATCTGGAGCAATTTGCGAATCAGATTTGGTTATTTACGAGTTTACTGCTTTAGCTTGAGAGTGGTTATCGCTCTGCAAAAAGCAATCAATTTGGGAAAAATTAAAATAATTAAGGACTTGGAAAATTAGTATAAGAAAAGGCTGTAGGCATAGTTTGTTTGATATGTAGAATTTAAGGTTTCCCAATTAATAGCTTGTCCGAGCCGGTTTTAGCTTGATCGGTATTGCGCGTATAAAAAAATTACGAGTGAGACTATATATATTATTGAACACTATTGTATTACATACACAAGAAGATATCTTTTTAAATAGGAACATGGCAATATAATGTTAATGTAGGTAATATAACATTTATTTTCAAGTTACTAATAGAGCTCCGTCGGGAAAATCCAAAAAACCGATCACTGCTGATTAGCCACAATCAAAGTAAAAAAACGTCAATATAGGTTTCCTGTTTTAAATTAATTAAATATCGCCTATACATCAGATCAGTGCGGCTAAGTTCGGCATATTTTATTTTGAAGGAAAGTCCGTCATATGCGTCTTATTCTGTTCAATTAGGGTCGAAAATCAGTTGGTAGACAGACTTTCCTGATAGACGGTTCTTATTACCCGCATTAACCTTCATACAATTATGAAAATCGCGCTATAACTGAGGTACAGTCAGATGCAGAGAAAAGCAGCTTTTCCCTGCAGCTGACTGTACGACCTGTACGTTACCAAAGAAAGGTAGGTACATAATGTTATCAAAGCACACTTTAACTTACCATACCTAAATATTTTAAAACTTCATCTAATGATGGAGAGATAAGTGTTTGTTACACAAGTACACATAACCTGCCATCCAATACTCCACTAGATCCAGAGTCCAGACATCTCATACATGTAATATGTAACAGCCATCAAAGCTGTATCAAAACTTAATTTCAAGCACATCTCGTACTCGAGATTAAATTCCTTAGTCGGAGATACCACACGAACATGACAGCTACCTTGAATATATTCCATATCAAGATGGTATAGAAAACGTGTTGATTGTGAGCTCTGTCTCTCCACAGTGGAAATAAACGAGTATGAGTGTGACAGTATGATCATATTGAATAGTTTTGTTTTACTGGTATTGAATCAGCTCCTAAAATTAACTATAGGTGTGTCCAATCAGATGATGGTAGACCAATTCGACTCGTATTAATGACGGCTTGCGATATGACTAAATGACAAAGATTTGGAGGTATTCAAGCTTCAAGCCACAGTGTAGTGTAACCACGTTTGTAAAATACATTATTTCTTGCAAATCTAGTACAGTCAGCAGCAATTACCTATTGCTTAGTGGGTAGGATGTTCACAATGATTTCAACACACTCTTATAATCTTAGTAATAACGTCGTGTCAAGTTCATTTTGAACACCCTGCCCCCTTAGCAATATCTGCTGCTGACTGTACATAATACGTTTTGATAGGTACTTTATAAGGGTACAATCGCCATCAGATTTATCGTACCGGCTAGGGTGCTCACAAATATCTGAGCAGGGTGCTTAAACAAGTTGTCAATCGCTAACGCTTAATCTTCAATCGTAAAGGAAAGGCAGCTAACTGTTCTTGTCACACTAATATGAATGAGTGACAGAGAGGGAAAACTCATACGTTACTAAGCGTTAGCGATTGGCAACTTGGCTACGCATCCAGGCCTCTATTCTCATGGCGTTAGCGTGCATGTTTAGATATTTTTGATCACCGAGGTCGCTCCGATATGTATCATGGCGATTGTACTGTACATATGAGTAAATATTCATTTCTCTTTTTAAGGGGCCAGTTAGCCTACCGCGAACTTCGAAGTTCGCATATTTCGGGGATGTGTCTCTCTCACACCAACTGGGCCCTTAATGTTCTCAAAAGAGAAATTAATATGTACTCATATTATCAAACCGCGATGAGAAAGGGATTTGAAAGTACTGTTGACACAACAGTGTATAAGTCAAACTAGGATATTATATTCATGGTTATATTCAAGTATTCATAGTTTAAGTGCAGAGACTTACAGACAATAAATTGATTAATTGATTAAACAACTCTTTTCTTGGTAAATGTTGTGTCATTTGTTGTGTCAACAATACATTAAAATCCCCTTTTGATTCCGGTCTGATGTTCAGTCGTCATCAGAAATCGGAGCCGCTATGTCATAATTGATATGTTATAATGTCGAATTCTTCTCCAATCTCCAACCCACTCTGGCGAGAGTTGGTATCCGGGGCATCATGATTACAGGTATAATTAAAGCAGAGCATATTCAAAACAATATTTTTTTGTTGCCCATAATTGATAATTGCTAAGTCATTAAGACTTCACGTAGATAGAAGCTACCACTGATGTAATTAAAAAGAAAGTAACAGTTTAAATCAAGGGTTCTGACTAGAACCATAAAAAAATTAAGTTTGTATGAAAGTCTGTATATTTTATATTTGCTATTACTAAAGTAAATACACTAGCTATGCTGCGGACAGATAGACGGACAAACGGACAGACGTAGGTACATGGCGAAACTATAAATGTTCATAGATTACTAAGAAACCCTAAAAATGTGTGCATTGTGTGTAATTTATCCTTACAATGTATATCAAGTAGGTAGCATTCCGTAGCGGAACTACGGAAATGTTAAATTATCATCATCATTCAGACTAAAACGTTCACTTGTAGACAAAGGCCTCTATTATGCCATAGGCCATAATCGCCACTTTTGGTAGGCGGTTTAGCAATCACAATCAAACTGCTCCGGATTTGCAAGGAGTGGGTCTGGGTTTCGGGACATACCCGTGTTAAATTGCCAGTAATTCAGCAATCGTATACGATAATCGCATATCGGATACGATAACAGAATGGCATCTTGGCTACGCCTAGCGCCTGCTGAGCAATATTGTCGGTAATGGCCCATCTTGGGCAACACCGTCAGTTCATTAAGCCGACTTAGCCGACTCCGGTCATCAGGATGCGAGAATGCAATTACGGATCCACGGGCCAATAACGACATGTCGCAAATCAAGTCGGCCCCATACCTATAGTGCTGTGTTCTCACTGGACAACCAAGTTCAACTCAATCGAACCAGTGGCCCTACGCAAACTTCGGAATTTGTTCGCCTACAGCGAACTCCGAAGTTCGCAAATTTCGAGGTCTTGTCTCTGTCACACCAACGAATGCGTCATTAAAGTGATAGAGACGAAACCCTAAAATTTGCGAACTTCGGAGTTCGCGGTAGCAGGCAAGGCTCCATTTTGTCTTACTGCGGGATTAGGTCGATTTGTGTATGAACGTCAAATGATATTTATGCTAGAAAATAAGGATTGTACGTACCAATAAACATTGATTTTGCAGAATGTATGGACCATGGATATATTCTGTAAATTCTGTCGTGGAAACTTCGCATTACAAAATCCTTCTGCGTTGGCGACGTCCATTATTGTATGATACTCATCGTTTCTAGTACCTATATTTTACGCTCATATAAAAACTGGCATGTTCGTTGTAAGTATCTTATTGGATAATCCACTCCAGCCAGAATCCTGGTATAAGGAAGCCCAAGAAGTGCCTACTTGGCCATTCTTGGCATATTATACGTATACAATTATTGAAAAAGTGTTGCTTAAAAGCTAAAGGTAATCGGGTAAGGTTGAATGTAACATAATCGGAAAGAGATAAAAAAAAGATACAAACAAATGTGAATATGACAAGACATGACCTTTAAGTTGGTATTTTAAGTTTAGAAGTCACGCTAGCCGTACAATTAGTACCAAAATCAGACAAGACTAATTTTGTTAATTGAAAACTCTATTTTAGGGGTTTTAAACTGGGGTTTTTTTATAACAAAGATAGGCCTGACACGGCAGAGAGTGGTTCAGGTTAGATAGAGATCACTTTGAGCTGGTGTTCTTACAAGATACCACGTGAATAGCAGTCTCGATGGTAAACAGACAGACTAGTAATGTGGGAAAGTAACCACTGTCACTTTTTGTCTCTTGGATGCTCGAACCGGTCACACCCATACACGACTGATCCCACTTATACTTACCTGACGACCAATATTAAAGCTGTTACCGTATCTTTTATGCGACAAGTAATGGAAAAGACACAGCGACTCGAAAACGTTAATGCATTAACATGATCATATTCTCTTACGAAAAATACAATTGGATTTTGGAAAGAAAACACAATTTTAAGTCAAAAATTACTTGGTAATAATTAAAGCAGTGAAACTCGGAACTGCTGGTTTTACGAGTATATTCCGATTTCATGTTAAATTTGATTATTTTGTTCTTGTTTAATAAATGCTTGAATATAATAAAAACAGGAAGTATTTTTATTCAAATATGTGCTGTTCCAATGCTGATATAATTCATTTTGCAAAATTGTTCATTAAAATATTTATTCTGCAAAGCGAATGAAACACGGAATTTTATTAATATGCACTATCCTTGTATTGATAAGCCCAGAGGCCATCGGAACGAAAAGTTGTTTTATGATGATAACGCGGATAAAATTCTTAATTAACGAGTCTATGGTACCTAGCCGATAGGTTGAATGAAACAGCTGTTTTAGTAAGTAATCATGAATTAACGTTTATTTGAACAAATTATAATTACCTCAGTTGTCTTCAGCCGTCGACGCAGTGACATGTTCCAATAAATCAACCCAATTTCAAAGACTTAGAAATTGCTATAACTACAGATAAATATATTAAGTTTTAAGTCGCTAGTACATTCAAGGGCATTAATATTTCGCCTTCTCCATACTGATCCCTTACAAATGTGTCTATATATTAATGCACTCGACTGTACATACAATTTTGCCTGGAGCAGCAAAATAAAAACTTGAATCTCTTGACAGTTCGAGGTCAATATATCATTTAACTTTTAAGATTTAAGTATTTAATTTTTTATTTGCTTAGGGTAATCTAATAGCGGAGAGTATTTTTTTTCTTACTTTTGTGAAACTTTTTACTGCCGAAGAAGACATGCACGTGCAATCAGTTTACCACGAATTCCAAAAACCTGTTCTCAGATATTTCACAACACCCTTTTACGAATCAGCATTTCAAAAATCGAATCCCATCAATCGAAAGTAGCTTCCCGCACTCGATTTAAAAATCTTTTTCGAAATCGATTCGATGTCGAACGTTTTTAGTCACGTGCGACTGAAATTATCGAGAGGAATTTTCGCCTGAGGTCCGTGCGCTTCGTAATTTTAATTTATTGGGATGCAAATTCCGCTCCCCTTGGGCTGTGAATTCGCTAAGATTGGTTTTCGCATCTTAACATTTTGGTCACGCGAATTTGAAGTTTGTATGGATACGTACGCACGTTGGTAATACTTTCAAAGGCAGAATTTGAAAGTTATATTTTGATAATGGCTTTAAGAACTTCCTGTTGGTAGACGAAGATGAAGCTTGCGGATTCCATAACGGAGGTCGGTTTAAGTTCAATCTCTAACTTGTGGCAATAATGAGTTTCTCGAGATTTGTAAACAAAACTAGAAACTCATTCGATATTTACTGTCTATGGTTACTAACATTTTGAAGAAACCTAATTATAATTATACATTTATGACGAAATTAAGACAGCCCAAAGTAGCCACAATTACTTACCACAATTATCACAATGCATTATTATATTAGGTAAATGATAGGTATTTTATTTATTTTCTATTTGTTTTTTAGGCATCAGCCGCAAAAACTGAGGATATGCGTTGAATCCCACCCCCAGCGTTGGTAAACATGATATTTTTCTGTGGTATATGACATATAACTTTATTATAATCGCCACGCAATTTGGCGATCGCAATAGAGTGCCTAATAAGTTGATGACGGTGCCTATGTATAAATAAGGTTTAATATTAAAATTTTAATAAATCAACGCAGACGAAATGGCAGATAAGAGTTAGTTATTGGTAAAATAAACTAAACCTATTGTTAGATATCACATCACGCTTTGATCCACGTATCTACATATAATCACATTCCAATTAAAATCGTGTGTTCGGTGAATATTGGAGGAATTAATTAAGCTGATGATCAAACGAACTGCGTATCTGCAATCCCGGATTGTTGTGCATATTGATTATCCTTTGTTCATTTCATCACGTGCGGGAAACTAAGTTTAGATTGTTAGCGTTACCAATTATACGAGACATGGTATTGCTATATTAATTAGTATGACGAAGCACAGCTTCCCGTGTTGATACAGATTATAGATGAAGTGATTGATTGGTGAAGTGATTTTCTCGTTATAAATATATATTGCGAAATTACAGGTAATTATTGGTATTCAAAATCATAATAGTACGAGTGGTCGTCGCTGATATAATACATGGGCCGTTTAATTTTATTATAATATTAAATTTAGAAATGACGGACGCAACGGGGATATCTTTTGGGCTTACTAAGGGCTTACAACACATTCACAATATTCACATGCATTAATATGCATGTGAATGTGGACTAACAATAATAGATCAATAATAATGTAATGTACCTACTTACATTAGCTAGGATTCGTTATTTCCATTTGGAATTAACAAATTACTGGTATACCTACTACTTACTTAATCAATGCATAGCAGAACCCCTATTCACATGACTGTAACACTATAGCAGAACAGCCAAGTGTTTCTATGAGAAATGTCCCATATTTCGCACAAACTATGTCTTATATCATATTACTCAACATAACTTACTTCACACCAATTTACGTGAAACGCCACAAAGATATCTAACGTTCGGTATACATTGCGGTTTTCCACCTATATATCCAACACTTTTACAAGCTAGGCCTGTAATGTACGATAAACGCTGCGAAAGTGTGAGTACTTGTGAGCAGTAATTCAGATGGCGAGGTAGTGTTGTATTACATGGAGGCAAAGTCCGCGACGCCGTACAATAAGATACCTCGGACGTCTTGTTGTTAAAGAAATATGGTCTGAATATCTATAGATAACTAGTCATTAACCCCCTTATTCATAAACATCTCGTAACTTAGCCGCTAAGTATTGTTTGTCCCTTTCGGGCTTGTCAATGGGTCTGTAAGAAAGAAACAAACAGTACTTAGCGGCTTGTTAAGTTAGGAGACTTATATGAATTAGGGGGTAAGTTACCATACATCACACTTCCGATATGGCTCCAATATGGTACCTATGTATTAATTATAAATATAATTAAACGGCTAAATAGTTTTAGTATTCGTTAGTTATTTTAAGTTAGTATTTATTTTTTTGTATATTTAATTCAATTGATTTCAAGAATATTTTTTTTTTACTTATCAGGCTTAATTTTATAGCATCTACGAATTCAATGTTACATTATTTAACCCTTTCACAGACGGCAATAAAATCGTTAAAATTTGAACTAAAATATGTACCTAATCAATTTAAGTCTAGACGGCTTGCAAAAGTTGAACTCAAACACCAATGTGTGATGTTTATAAAATATGCCTTATTATCAAGGAAAATCTTCAATCCCATCAACTTAAAACATGAGAATGATTTATTACACTATCTAACACGACCTTCGCAAGGGTAAGACGGCTTAGCATATATTAGCATTAATGCTAGCTTCCCTAATTCATGCTTAGCCCTAGATTACAGCTAGATTAGTCTTGTGACACTAACGTGCATTTAGGTCACTGAAAGAGAAATAATCATACGCTATGATGACAGATTGACTCAATGCTAGGATGACTCAATGGTAAAGAAAAAGTCGTCGATCGTCTGTATCGCTCTAATAAGAAAGAGTGTGCGAGAATAGTACATTACGACACAAGTGCGAAAAACAGGAAATCCGAAACGAGTGGCGATGTTTTAAAACACGATCGAAGGGAGTGTTTTAAATCGACACGAGTTACGAATTTCCTTTTTGCACGTGTCTCGTACGACGTTTTTTAGTACAAATGGCCCTCCGAAGCTTTGGACCTGACGTAAGATGAGCCACTTCTCGCACTAGAGCCTAAAAAAGGCACCATCTGTACTAAAAGGATATATCTACGAATGATTTACGGTAAGCAATTGGCAACTGGGCTACACACTCAATTATCACTGTTATTAGCGATAATAAAATAATATCATTTTTTAAAATTACAACCATACCTATAACTTGCCAATGTTCTTCATTTAGCAGTACCTACCTTACTACATGCACTGATTGGCATTACATGAGTAAGTATTGATCCTATAAATACATACATTTCTTGAATCCCAGAAGCCAAATAAAATCTCCGAAATAAACAGTTTTAAACTGAATTGTCGAACCAAAAACCACAATTAACGAGTTGCACTGGCGCCTTAGAGCGCCTATAAATTGCTACAACGATACCGCTGGTTACCAGAACATTCTAATAATAAACCAGATGAGTTAAGTACACAAATCTAGCCACGAACGAGATTTCACAGAATCCACGGGCCTTGCATTGCAAAAGATATGTGGGAAATATTCGCGAAAAATGTTGGTATTATTTTTTTATTCATGTTCACTTTTCATATTTGATGTTGTTCTTCAATTTTGGGATACTCTACATAGGTACAAATAATTCTGAAGCTACAACATTCATTAATATACAACTTCGAGTATAAAATTAAATGTGCAACTTTGTAGACAATTTATATTGGAAAAGACATCAACGATTACTGTAGATGTGATATTCATACTAACGACACCAACGAGTTGTGCTTTGCACTTCCATTCTTTGGGCATTAGTTAAAAAAAACATTATTTTAGTTGTAATTTCATAATTTGTTACGCAATGGGCCCTTTTAGAATTTCTTGTTACTTTAAGGGTTCTGTACCTACCTAAAAAGGAAATATTGGGACCCGTAATTACAGGTACTCCTTCCGCCCTTTCATCTGCTAAAAGCATTTGTCTTACGAGTAACCGGATAGAATTCAGTGTTTTTTGGGACACTGAAAAGCGAGACTCATATTTCGGGACTTTATTTAAAATACCATTACGTAAGTGAAAAAGCATTATCGTTACACCAAATACCTGAATTCTCGTGTATTTCAGGTATATTTCACGCAGAGTTGACATGACACCGGCACGACATGTAGGTACAGGCGACTACAAAGAGATGTATCCACTTTTTGCCACTAGCTAGTTTATACCTATAATGCACGTTTGTACCTATAATGCACGGCCACTCCGATAAATTATTTTTGTTGTATTGTGTGTGTAAAATGAACTAAATAAAATGAAACCTAAAAAAAACCTTAAAAGAAGCTACTGAACTAAACCGCCCCGATTGATTCCCGACGCAAAGTTGCCCCACGCCCGCTGAGGACAGTCTCTCCTCCAGGAACGAACCAGCAGGCTTAGCACATGATTGGTGCGACAGTATGTCGCCGCGAGATAGATCTCCCGTCCTTCACTAGCTATATTAACAAAAGAGGGACGGATATACTATCTCGCGGCAAGTTACTGTCGCGCCAATCATGTGCTAAGCATACTGAGCGGAGATCAAGGCCCCTTTCCTGCTGCTTAGGCGTCGTCCCAGTTCCTAATTATAATCATCATCATCATTTCAACCATATATCGCCCACTGCTGAACATAGGCCTCTCTTCTAGTACGCCACTCATCTCGGTCCTCAGCCAATCTAACCCAGAAATCCACGTGTACACTTTTTTCCGTACTATCATAATCCAATTATGATCATCATCATAATTAAGGGGGCCTGGCCCCCTGTCGTTGCAGCATCCTGCATTCGGCCCTGTTTTGGGCTTTCGTCTTGACATCTTGGTACGAATGGCTACAGCACCATTCCTTCAATTGAGCCATGTATGGTATTCTAGGCCTTCCTCTGCCTCTGGTTGCCTCTATTCTTCCCTTAATTATGATAGTACGGTAAAAAAGTATACATATCTCGTTGTAGCCGACAGTACATACCGTGGAGCGTGAAAGTAACGCGTGCTGGAATTCCTCGGGTAACCCTAGAACAATCTCATTTGCTACTTGCGAATTCTATGAAATATTTTAAACTAGCCGTTACCCGCGACTTCGTCTGCCTGCGACCATATATAACATGGACGTCTAACGCCAGCTCAAAAATGCCTCCAAAACCAATTGTTCAATTGTGCCCAGATGGGCAGGACATAGTGCTTTTCTTAACATAGCGCATATGTCGGCGCAACATCTTTGACAAACGTTTATAGAATATAGCCAATCAAAACTTTGATGGACCAATCACAACTATATTTAAATGGTGGTTTATGTTTTTATAGGTTGATATTGAAATTCATTACCGTGATACATTGAAGAGGGGGTGACACTTGTCAACCAAAAATCAGGACCGTTTTAGAAAGGCAATTTAGTATGACGTGCGGCTTCCATGTTTTATTTGTTCGTAGTCGTCTGCTTAGGATTCGCAAAACGTCGGTGCGCTTATGAAATCCGCTATGTGATTGATTTATGACATGTTTATGACTATGAAAATGTAACCTAGGAACTACACATAAAGGTTATTCATTGAATTAATTAAAATCCACCAAATAGCGGTTTTAGCAGGCGCAATCATGGAAAGTGTAAAGGCCCGGCCACGACATTGGTCTAAGGCGACCAGCGGCGAGCGAATCCATGAGTTGGAGCGGGATCCCGATATGGGTACGAGAGGGAGCACCATACGTTTTCCGCTAAGCGTTCGCCTTAGACCAATGTCGTGGCCGGGCCTTAAGGCCTGAGTGATTAGCGCCCAGCGGAGCGAAAGCGTCATTAGAGTGACAAAGAAAAATCGTCGTGCGGACTTCGAAGTTTGCGGTAGGCTCGCTGGCCTTATAAAAATTACACTAGGTATCCGGGAACTGTGTCATTTTCCGGGGTAAGAACTATCCTGTGTACTTTACCGAGACTTGAAGTCCATACAAAATGTATTATCAAATTATTTACAAACAACACCAAAGTAGAAGTAACCCCAGACAATGTTATTATCAGTGATCGGTTTTTTGGATTCACCCTCGCGGGATTTCGCGTATAAAAAATGATAGGTGTGACTATAAAAAACATTAATACTATTATATTACATTATTATGAACAGTAACATGACAAATAAATAAAAAATACGTATTAATAATCAAAGTTAATTTTTCAAGTTACTATACTTAGGAGACCCGCCGGTGGAATCCAAAAAACCGATCACTGGTTATTATTTATGTTTACATTTGGTGTTCTGGAAAAAGTTCTCCTTATACTGTCAACTAAAAGGTTTTTGGATATAAAACGTATAATGATAATATAATGTGCGTTAAGAACACTGCAATACAAAACTACTGTTTCAACCTTTCAATTTATTATAGGATTGACGAGCATTTACGTAAATAAGAATATTGTACTGAAATGAAAATAAATATTTGAATAAGTTTGAACTTTCATATAACTAAACTTCGTATAATATTTAGTCTAGTTCCTAAGTTTGACGACAGAACAAACGATTAAAACTTTCTTGAACAATGTCTAACGATTTACTTTTAAACTTTCGAAACTGCTTCAATATTAAAAGCTACTGAATTACTAAACACCACAAGGATAACAAAAGTTAGTAGATTTGGACTGACAGTTTTTTTTGTTTTTAAAGGCCGAATTTCGTCAAACACGCCAGAGGGCCCTACCGTGAACTACGAAATCCGTAAATTGGACGTAGTTATGCAAAAGGGAACCAACCCACAAGAATTTTTCGTTCTTATTAACACCTTAATTCAAAGCAAAAAAGTTAATATTTACAATGACAAATTCATGTGGATTGTTTCCTTTTTGCATAAGTACGTCCAATTTCGGGAATTATTCTCTGTCACTCTGAAGGTGTATTTAAACCAAACGAGCATTCGCTCATTCTGTCCCCCACTCTACGAAATCAACGAATTTCGACGAATCACGTTTTGTGTAACGAACGAATTTCGTAGAGTGGGGGATAGAATGAGCGAATGCTCGTTTGGTCTAAATGCACCTTAATGACGAAATTTACGACCTTCGGTGTTCGCGGTAGCAGGCCAGGGATCTATGTACATGAATAATTCGAATTTTCATGAAACTAAAAATGTTGACAGAAGATTACGTTACAACGTTACAAAAGATTTACAATGTTGTAATTATGGGCGGCAAATGTTAAGCAACTACTTTACTTGAAAAATTTCCGTTGAATGTCAGACAAGGAAAACGGGTTCGTTATTCTAAAGTACAAACAAAGGTAAGTACATAAAAACATACATTTAACTCAAAAACATTACCCCCCCAGTTGCAAAGTTACTCAACAACACACCAGAAATGTAATCATAAACAAACGCACACATACAATCTTGTAAACAAAAGGGAGCGGCGTGAAATAGTAGAAACAAAGTATACTCGCCGTATTTTCATTCAAAGTCGTATAAGGGCCACATAATGGCCGATTTTACGTCGCTTTAATACTAAGAACGTTTCTAGGTGAGTATACGGGGTGATATAGTACGACAGGGCCATAAAGTACGCCTGGGAGCTCGAGTTCATTCATAAAAGCTAAACCATGAATGAGTTAGCAGCCGAGAAGTTACGGTGCCGCTTAAATTATAAGCGGTGCCATGCAAATCAATGTTTTGCTTCATTTGGGCGAAACGGGGCAGATTTTGTATACAATTTATGAAAGTTTGTTCAGTAATTGGGTTAATTATATTATCTTAATATATTTATTATTATTATTAATCATTTATTCAGGTAAGACACAAATACAATTACATTTGGTAGTATACTGCCAAACTGCGTGACAGTTTGTTGGCAGCACATTACATTAGCTCTTGATTTCTACAGATTGTGTCTAAATAGTAATGACTAATTTCATGCTACTATAATTAAAGATCTATAATTACCTACCGCTATTATGTAGTCAGGATCAATGAGAATGTATTTACACATTCTCATTGATCCCCATTACAAGTTTCTAATAAAAATTTTTAAAATTTGTGTGCCAGATTTGAAATTATAGTACACTGATGATCAATATTAAGTTGAACGTATTACATGAGAATTTATTTGTGTTTTTGTGTAGTTTAACAAAGCAATTACTAACTTCAACCTACCTAGTATAATAAAATAGTCTTCTATATTTTGTGTCTCAAAAATTAGTAGGCGTGAGTATCATTGTACTACCTACTTCAATTACAAAATGTAACTTTAATACGAATAACGACTTGAAAAGAAACTTCTATTGACTTTGAACTTGGATGTCATCGTCATTTCGATCGCTCAACTCTCATAATCAACAGTAACTAGTATAAAAACACACAAAACTTCAAATAGATAGTACAGAGGTCAGGATCATGTTATACTGGTTTGTAAAATGAGCTCAGGAAGCTACAGATAGTATACGGCGGTCGAACCTATAATTTATATCGGATCAAAGATAATGATCTGTAGTTACATTAATGGGCTTGCGAACCACGTGCCAAAGGTCAGGTTAGCCTTGGAAGCGAAAGGTTTTATATGCATTGATAATGCAACCTCGTAGTGACGTATATTTCGTTGCTATACTTATTCAAACTCGTATCTGCAATGCAACACTCATTTGAAAGGAAAAACTCTCAACTCTGTAGATCTGAGGTTGACGTATGGCGACGATTTGTCACCACCCTATCTATTCCCGTGGTTTCGTAAGAGTCGCCATTGAAGTGTCACTGACCATTCACTTTTGAAAATTGATGACAGGCAGCAGCATCATCATAGTGGATACTACTGTTATCGCCAACCCGTTTGCTCAGCGTGGCGATAATGGGTATTACCTCCTAACCTACGTCCATATGTATAGGTATTAGGAGAAGCCTATGTCTACAGATAGTGCTTCTGTAGATTGGTACGGAAAACTTGTCTGCAGCATTGTATTGACTACGAATTGGATAACATTTTTCCCCTCACTAGCTCGTAAAGCGCTCTTTTATTCTTTGATACGAGCGGGTCAAAAACGCATCTTATTCACATGTCAGGCAAAGTAAATTGACCATGCTTTAATTCGTTCGTATGGCCCACTACTGCAGTATAAGTGGATCTGTATGACCGTAGTAAACAGGCGCAATCGGAGCTCACATGTTAAATTAGTCAATTCTCATTGGTGACTTTGTAAGCCATTGGCTATAATTAAGTACCTACCAGGAGTAACTCTACTCTACGGTACGTTTCAACATTGACTTTGAAATGTTTTTTTAAAGTTAGTTTACATTTGGATGAAATTTGTAATAATATTTCCTCGGGATAGTGAGGGAAAAGAGTTGTATTAGCACAGAATATATAAAGTACAGAAGCTTCACTGCTTTGATGTTCACAAATGCCGGCTTTTTATGTACCTACACAATTATTATTACCAAACAAAACGGCGCGCGAGGCGACGCGAGCAGCTGAAATGGGCCGTATTGCGTGGCGGAAAGGTCGCTTATAAGCCGCACGCCGTCGAAAACAGGGTTGTCACTTATTGAAAACTAATAAAATAACAACGAACGGCGCTATGAGGCGTCTGACAAATACATTACTCCAATGATATCTACGGCGGTAATAGCATTCGTCTTGATTCAACAATTTAGTTCATGCGTGATTATAGAATTTACCTACGCATTTCATACACGTGATTAAAAAATATTTGTCTCAACTCGGTCGGCACCTTCTTTGTGCTTCGGCCGCGCGTGCCCGGGCGGCATTGTTTGAGGTGTGAGTGAGATAGCAACACGACTTCGCTAATTTTAGGTGAATATCCATCCGAATAATCCTGATAATAACACGAATATTCTAAAAATATCTGTAGACAGTATGTGAGGTGTGCAGAAATTAATATATCTGCTTAATGCATTTAAAAATAAAGAATTACGTTAGGTACCTACGCATTCATTACAAAAGCAGCATAAATAAGTAATGGTTTAATCACAATCGTAAGGCAGACGTAACACGACATTTTCTCTTATATGTACCAGTGTACCTATTTGATATTATGGGAATAAAGTCAGACAACCAAATGTTAGTACAAAAGGCGCGAAATTCTATAAAAGTATGAGAGAACGAAGTTTTTTACATTATTTAAATGTGCCGCTTTTTTACTAACAAATTTGTCCGAAAATAAACCGTTTTGTCTGTAATTGACTTGAGTTTCTGAGAATTTAATTTACTACGAATGTAGGTAATAAGTGTATTATTATGTTCCTTACTTTTTAGTATCTCTCTGACGCATCGGCTGTGCGAAAAACGCGTCATGATAATTAACATTATTATTATTGCAACATGCTGCTATGCAGTATATTTTCGGCATTTCCATTTAAGATGCACATGTATAAAATAATCCTAATATTTGCAAGCGATATATTTCGCGATACGTGACGAGCCAGCGTTGTAAATTTAAACGTGCGTTCCGAGACAGCGCGCGCCAACCATTGAATAGACCACGGAGACGGGGCGCTCTGCATGTACTTGTAGCCGCGCGACGGAATCGCGGAGTGACACCCCCTTGGTATTAGGTACACTTGGCGGCAAAGTTTGTTCAACTCTCGTGCCTTGAGACCTTCGCAATGCTCAAGATTCCAGTTTTTGGAATCTTTCGCTAACTCAGGTCTCAATATTGGCATGACAGTTAAACAACAACTTTGCCCCCTTGTATAATAAATAACTATTTACCTTTACCAACTCGCGTTTGTTGCTGAATATTCAATAGTTAGCTAATTATATCTAGGTACAACTTATATCTACACCGTTTGGCGTTTATATAACTGTTGTCAATAATATAAAATCATAGGTAAAATACTGGCGTCGGCGGATGTTTTGTCAGCAAATGATTACGTACCTGAAACAAAATAAACATGTTATTAGTAGGTATTACGTTTAAAACGGTTTATTTTATAATTTCAATCGGACCTACATACCTAAATAGGAAGCGTTCATGATGTAATGTTATAATAAGTCGAATTGAGATTATTGAGAATGTCATCTTTAGAAATATTGAAGTATTTGAAAATATAGAAATATACTGTCAATTTAAGGGTTTCACAGATACTAAAAGGCAGACCGTGGAATCTAGTTGTTGACAACGTTTCAAAATATTCGATGTCCCTAAATCTAAGCCTTTTCGAGATATACGCATGTAGATCACAAAGATATATAAAAAAAAAAATCCGACATATTTTTGTTAAAAATCTTAAAAATAGTTTAAAGGGGAAGTGACGTCACATAGATGATTCAGAGCTGCCACTATAACCAAAAAATCTTATTTTTGGAATGTCACTTGTGTTTGACAGTTACATTTGACACTTCTTGTTACCGTTTTTCGTCGTTTTCTTATGTGTATGAAAAATCACTTGTGACAGTTGTGACGTCATGTAGCTGATTCTTGACGTTTGTAACTTACGCTCTTTCTGCTCGAAGTAGAAATAAAAAGGGTTTTTGCAATAAAATAACATTTTTTTAATAAAAAAATACGTGTATCTTTTAATATTGAGTTCTTTCAAAACAGACAATAAAAACTAGCACTAAAAATATGAAATGTTGTCAATTGTTTTATCCCAAATATAGCATTGTAATTCCTTAAATTTAGGTAGGTATGTCAACCGAAAAGATAACCTAAATCTGACAATAACTCAGAAACGTTAATATTAGCCCCAACATTTTTCTTGGCCTTGGCCTGTAATTTCCTTTTTAATTTGAATAAAAAAGGCTAGTCTGTGTTTAATCCGGCGAGCTTCTCAGTCCACTGACCCGATGAAGGCACTGCCTCCGATTTCAAGAACTTCTTTGATCGTACAGGTATAACATTTGAACAGGCGTACTATTACATATTATATTTGTAGGTTATGTTTTCCGTCTATAATTATGAGTAGCATTTTCCTAACATAAAGTTAATTAATATTGATACATCACTTTTTCTGTCCTATATACATTTGGATAAGTGAGTATCTAGTATAACTCCAGATTTAACATGTTAAATTTCAGTTGTTTTGATGGCATGCTACACGAATTAAATTATACAAGACCTAGGACGTACCTATAGTTACACAAAAAGTAAAGAATTCACACGAATTTGTCATCTTAAAGATTAACTTGTTTGTTTTGATTTAAGGTGTTGATTATAATGAAAGATTCATGTGCGTTGTCGCTTTTGCCACTACGTCCTAATAGCAATTTAAAGCAACATTGTATGTAGTCTTAAATAATTTCCGTACCTACTAATCTAGTGAAAGAGAACGCCAAGCTTCATGAAGACAGACACATGCCACGCCACACCCACATTCATTATTGCTACCGAGATTATATGCTGCACGCAGTGGCGGTCTATTATATTATTCTAAATAGTTTCTTACGAATGTTGTGTAGACAATTCTGGTTTTATGCCCTAGGCAAAGGAGCAGATTATACCTCATGGTAGCCAATAACCTCGCTCTTACTTGGATACCCGCGCCCATACATATACCAATCGTAAGTAGAATCTAAAAAAAACCGGCCAAGTGCAAGTCCGGCCAAGTAAATAAAAATGATATTTATGAACCTTCATATCATTTTCAAAGACCTTTCTATTAATACCCCACACGCTTATATACAATACAACTAAAAAAAAAATTCTATCCCTCAGTTACATGTATGGAGGGCCCCCACCCCAATGGTTTTTTTACAATTTAGTATCATAATCCTGTAGCGGTTCATACAATACATATCCTTACCAAATTTCGTTACTGTAGCATTTATAGTTTCCGAGTAAATCGGCTGTGACAGACGGACAGACGGACAGGCGGACATGACGAATCTATAAGGGTTCCGTTTTTGCCATTTTGGCTACGGAACCCTAAAAATAACATTTAAAGATTCAGTTTTAAAGTAGTCAACGCGAAATGTTATAAGAAGGTATACCTTATTTACCAAATTCCTTTTCTAAGTCAAAATAGGAATCCGATTCATTAAACTATCAAAGACAATCCATTTATCACTTTTATCACGAATCTAATCATTTCACAATTAATCAAACGTCAAAATGAACGGGACAACAAACTAATTTTAGCATTGTTATTTTATAGGTACTTAGGTATCGTTTGTTCTGATTTTGTGGTGCATTCCGATATTTCCGATTTATAATACAAATGTACCTATTTTATACAATTACGAATGGCGATTATGCTGAATAAATATTATTTCCCAGCAAAATATTTTCTGTGTTACGTAAACATGCACGATATTCTAAAACTCGTCAAAGTTGAACAAATATTGGCGTCCGGAAATTATACTTACCTACCTCAGGCTATACAGGGTGAGCAATGAAAATGTGACCAAGACAAGGGTTCAAGAAAGAAAATAAATATACTGCCTTATTCAAAAATCTTCCTAAATGTTAGTGTTTTGAAGCTTATTTATAAAAAAAACATCGAATGCGGTCGAATTTGGTGCGAAGAATTAGTTAATATACCTCATCGCAATACCATACTAAAAAAATTACAAGCTTACAGTTGTACAAAATTGACAACTTTTTGTAAGAGAATTCATAAAATATTGTAGAATTGTACGCTTCTAAAATTTTGTGGTACGGACAAGTGTTGTGTACAGCCGTGGGTAGTTTCAATTTTTACGTCATTCCCTAAGGGGCAACCATGGCTACAGCCCCGGGGCCTCCACGAAAGAGGGGCCCCCACAATAGAGATATCGAAAAAAAATTTCAAATTCCAACTAGTAAGCACTAGTAATTTTTTTTTTACTTTTGTAAGAGATCTACTCCGGGAACTGGATTTTAGCGAAATCGTCAACGATTTTTCGGCGAAAAATGCTCGAAAGATTCCGTTCGTTAACTTTAAAATTTTATTTCAGATAATTCTCGTTTCTGATTATATTTATATGTTTGTTAAATAATAAAATAAAATATACCTATTGTTTCCACAAAAAAATATTTATTGAAAAACTTGACTGAAAAAAATTGTCTACTTTATTTGGAAAATAATTGGGAGCCAGGGGGCCTCCGCTCCTTTGTTGCCCCGAAGCCTCTCAACCTCTAAATCCGACCCTGCTGTGTATATACACATTACCTCCTGGAGATTCTATTGAGGACCGAAGTCGGGTTCGCTGATTGACACGGGTCTACAATCTTGGCTTGTGAGGGTTCCGGGTGAGAATGTCGACTTAAATGTGTCACAGCTACTATTTTAATGAAAGCGTTATTTTTGAATTAAGTTATTTAGTGCTTATTGCAACGTCAATATACGCATTAAATACCTACATATATTATGCGCATCAAAAATCAAAAGCATTCTGCATTATAACTAAACAAATACGAGACAAACTCTTGGTTGTCACTTAGTGGTCAGTGGTAATAAAGTCGAGAAGTGGTAGAACTTTTTTTTTACTGTACGGAAAATCAAAAATTATTATTTACGGAGTACGCATACTTTTTTTCTCCTATTTATTACTGATTATTAATTGTGCCCTAAAACGGATCATTACAATTTTTTTTACTCTGTATAAGTGTATTTTTTATTGTATGCGACATTATTTTTGGTCACTATTATAATTTCAATTACTTATCTATCAGCTATCCTATCTTATATTTATAGTACATGAATAGCATTTAACACCTATCCTCACTGAGTATTAAAATAACCTCAATTTTAAACCACAATTCCAGTTAAAGCAAACGTAGCGCGTTCCATTCGCAAACACATTTGCCGCCCCGTATCACAGTGCACAACTTTTTGATTTATTTACCCACCAAGGTAAAACCCCATAAAATAGCCCTAACAAACACTACTTAGACAAGTGGGTCATTCTACCTGTTTACGCGAAAACGTATTCTAACGTATTTTTAAGCTACATGCACAATATGCACATAGGCTCTTGTCCAACATAGTTATTCATATTTCAGTAATTTCATACGAAGAAAATGATGTTTACGAATTTTCCTGCTAGATGTCGCTGTACCGTCTATTTAAATATCTACTTCACAGTGTTAAGATTTTCTCGGAAACAATGACCTTTGAACATAGGCCTCCCCCAAAGATTGCCACAATGACCGGTCCTGTGCTACCCGCATCCAGAGAACTCCTGCGACCCACTTATCAGTCCATCAGGAGCGGACGTCTTTCGGCTGATATGATTATGATGATGAATGATCTTTAGCCGGTACGTTCCATATTTAAGTTTTTCAAAGTATACTCCTGTCAAGGAGTGACTATATTAGTGTACAGTCAAGTGCGAGTTTTTTATTATTGGGCCTTTTTACAGCTCCTTCTTAAAAGTAGCTAAATCGTCTAGACTTTCTTCTACTGTTTCCTAAACGCCTAAATTAGGCTCTTTTTCATTTGATGCCCTGTCGACTAAGCGTTTTCATTGATTTTCGCGTATTAGTCTTTACTTTTACTCTTCGTCAATCTTTTTCGTTAGCCCTATCGTACTGCCTCAATTGGAGCTTAAAGTAAACTCTTTGGAGAGGTCAGCCATTTATGATCCCTCGCAAATTGTATGGCAGCAATGTCACTAAAATGCGCAGAGTTGAAGATATTGGCGGAATGTTTCCTATCCGGGCCCGACGGCAAAGAAATTGCTACATTACGAGTGTAGTTTGCGTTCCAATACAACCTTTTGGTCTGTGATATTACTTGTAAGATTTGTTCAGATTCATAAAACGTACGATTCGCTAAATAATGACATTATTTTTGGAAAATTTGATGAGTCATGAGACATCATTATTTGAATGTAACCTATTTTCTCATAAAATGTACCAAACATTTTCACAAAGTTATTTCCTATTCTTTTTTATTTTAGACCTTTTATTATAGACTTGGCATGTAAATCTATTTCTTACCGGCATATTTGCGTCCGCTGCTCGACATTATACTTCTTCCACGGTTTCCCTCTTGTTCTTGTTGCGACATTCATGTCTTAGGTCCTACCGTCTTTGATATGTCGTCCGACCATCTGGCTCGTGGTTTTCCGTCCCTGCGATTCTCTAACCTAGATCAGGAAAGTCATCGATTGTCATCGATTGTTATCAACGATTATCATCCCTACGAGAGACATGGCACAACGAAAAGATTAGGCATTTCTGAAATATTAACAGTCTCATAATTCCACGTTGGCTTTCTAATGTTACTAACGAATATATCATTTTGCTTTTTATCTCTCTCATAATTTACTTGCAAAACATTTTACTCGTAGTAGTTAAAACGGGTTTAAAAATGTGTCACGCCCCACTGAGCAAAGGTCGCCAGTTGTATCAATATTTATGAAGTTCCGATTTCTTGCGAAACACCGGTTCGGCGGGATTTGCTGATTCGTCAGCACTTTCGCTATTTCAATTCTTCTTTAATTTTAAAGCAGATAGTTAAATTCTGTCTGCGAAAAACCATTTGTATGGGAAATATAATACATAATAATAATCTGGAGTCTTAAGATCGAACATAACATTTCATATGAATAATGATTAAGCTGCCTGCTGATTATATTTTTTCGTATGAATTTTAAACGAACGTAAATAAATTGGGCGTATTTCTTAGAGCGAAACTGAAGAGAAAAAAAAGTATAAGTAGGTATAGAAAAATGGAAACCTCAGTAAACTAGTAAAACTGTATAAAAGAGCAATAAACACAACTCTGTGTCAAACATTAAATACCTATCAAGACAAAAAATCTAGAAATGATGAGGTAGTTCTTAAGTAAGTCGTTTAAAATACAATCCAAAAATCCGCAGGCAACACGAATAACTAGCATAGCGTCCGGCAAAACTTTCTTATGCACAAGTCCTAAAGGCGAAGTGTGAATCCCTGAATACATTAAAGAAGAACCGTTAGGGATGCCACTTTAAATGGAGATCACGGGTCCCGAGTAAAATTTCAATTCAATTTTAATTCCGTACACATTAGAATATTATTGCTCCTCAATAGCACGCTTCAGCAAACTGAATTCCCTTTTTACCTTAAATTCTCCGATATAGGAAGACCTTACTGCTTATTATGTGCAGTCGCCATCATAAACATGTATACAATACCAGGTGCTCATAAATATCGTAGCATGTACCGTAACACTGTGGCAATAGAGTCGTGTTCCGATATTAATGGCTACCTTGTGCGCTCCCATGTATATGATGGTGACTCTACACACCCTCTCGGTCGTAACTGTAACCTGCTGCCAGCCCTAGTCCTACTCCGATCACTTACCAAACGTTTTCAAGAAAACCAAAATAAGAGAGGAACTGCGATTATGAATAGTTGATATAGATTTCAAGGTCAAAGTATTCCTGGTTTTCTTTGAACGATATGAGCTATGATAATGAAATTGGTAGATACAGGAAGGGAGTTTCCAAACAAATTGTATAAAAACAACGAACGCCGGTTGCGTGCAAGTTGCGTGTGTATTCACACAAAGCATACCTAAAGTAAAACAGCATTATGTTTACTTATAAGTAAACATTCTAGGGCTGGTGTTACCTAAATTACTAAATACGACGCATACGTACTTTAGGTTATGCTCCGTTATTTAATTTTTCTTCTAGTGTTCGAACAAAACAGATTGTTGTAAAAAAGGTACCCTAGCCTTTTAGTACCTAGGTCTTACAATCCCAGCAGAATTAACTCTTCTGTATCCAAAACTTGTTTTAAGAAATAGATTGACAGAACCTTACAGCTTTCTCGAGCGATTACTGTCGCAGAACACTCATGGTAAAATAGTATTCCAATCCAGATACGTCATTTGAATTAATAGTTAAGTATCAACTACTTAACTCATAATTAGTTAGGAGTTTTTTTCGCGACTTCTTGCTTAGTCTCCATAGAACTTTGACTATCGACGCTCAACGTAACCGTTCCTAGTACTTTGTTCACACCTGCTCCACGACCTAAATGTCGCCCCGTAGGTACTATGTTGACGTCACAATTATCTACAACCCTAATGGAGACACGAGTAAACAAAAAAATCACAAATCTACATAGTTATCCTTAGCTGCTGAAAAATTCTGTTATGCAAAGTTTCTGCCCCAAGCCCTGCGGCTCCGAAGGAGAGGGTAGTATTTTATTCACCCGCTTGCAGCGTTAATGTAATATTCAAGGCACAACCCTAATAACGCCCTGACGGAATAATACAATTCGACACTATGTTTGCAGGAGTTTGCACTAGGATTATTTACTATGAGTAACTAGATTATTACCATATAAAAATAGTTTATGGTAGGGTAGTTAAGTTCAGATTTAGAATTTGATTAGGTATTTTTTATATTTTTGAACGAAATTTGAAAAGAAAATTTGGCCGGGTAGAGGCAGAACCAACTATTTTTTTTTCTCTATGGCTATTACGGTTGATTAGCCAGTGTCATGTCGATTTCAATACTAAAAAATTTTAATAATTTCAGTTGCTATTCCCGGAAACCAGCTATTTCTTTGAAGTTGATTTTGACAAATCGTATTTTATGTCAATGGCATAGAAAACTATTTGCTAAAAGCCGTTTTACCAAGAAAAATGCATCAGATACAATACACGAAAATATACTATTTTATAGCTGTTTGTGCTCGTCTGAATACGAACTAACAAGCACAGTCACTAATATCACTATCGTGTTAAGTATTATATTTAAAAAAGAAATCTAATTGAGATGTTTTTGTAAATAGCTAACTAGTTACTATACCTACTAAACTGCTTAATACTCGCACTGTCAGTCCTAATGAAGGAAAGTACCAAAAACCTCATTCCTACATTTTAAACTAGCCCTTATCAGAATGTTGATTGATCTTCAATCACCATTATAAACTGGCCTCCGTTTCTTTACCAGCTCAACATTTCTGTACGCTAAGTGTGGTAGCTGACACTTTCTTAGAGGTCAGCATATGATGGTTGCGAAATATCGGTCAATAGGGGCAGAAAGGGCCACATTAAATTGTGATTGATTGTTGTGGGCGCCTCGGGGCCCGTTTCGATTGGGGCTTGATAAAAGTGCATTAGTTTTATTAAGCGAAATCTGGGGAAGCGTGAACTGTTTACCAAAATTAAATGGTGCGAGAATGTTTCTTAGTGAATAGATTGAACAGAGAGTTAAAGGACAGCGTTTTGTAAACGAGTGTGTTCCAAACAAGTAACTATGAATGTTCTAAAAAGCATTAACATATCTAAGAACAATTGCATCCTCTTTGTGAGAACTCCGTGCTACCTTTACAACCGCTCCTTGGCATTTTCTTCGTACATCTATTCATCTATGTAATTTTCAATTCAGAGCAAAGATGGTTTCAAATTTGTTTTTTGTATGTTATGTATATTGTTTAGTATTTTCAGTTCACCATTCAAATAAGCTATTGGAGTTATTGGACGGATTAATCAGGCAGGCACCTTCATTCATATCGATAAAGTCAGATAAGTCCATATCGTATCTTCCACATAGATAAACAAGATTGCCCAATACGGGCACTTGACTTTGTGTGCACTGTTGATTACTGTATGAAACCTATACAAAAAGGGCAAAAAATAAGGACAAGTACATAAGGAAAGACGCCATGGCAAACATTTAACAGTGTCAGTTCATTCTTCAAATAACACACGCTAGAATGACCCTACCACCTGAATGACCACGAAACAAATACACCTTCACCAAGGTTACTCAACAATCTGGTGACAAAATGGTAAACACTAATAGAAGAAAGCAAAACACGATCGGCTATTATTTGAGGGTGGAGGAATATTTTTGGCAGGAGTCATGTTTTATTTTTCCCGTAGTCTTCCTAGTCCTTAGAGAAAAACTGCTGACTGAAGTAGCCACCAGCATCAGTATCAATATCAATAGTGGACATGGTTTGATGCCAGTAAAAAATCTAAATAACTCCTTATTTTCAAAAGCACACATTAAACATTGACTGTTCTGGGAAGCCTCAAGCCGATGGATATGGTTTGATGTTGACCAGTAGAAATTCTAAATAACTCCTTATTTTCAAAAGCACACATTAAACATTGACTGTTCTGGGAAGCCTCACGCCGATAAATATCCCCTCAAAAGTTAATAAGCACTTACAGAACGCTGGACGTCCACATCTACGGAACGAATTAAATTTTAACGCACTCCATAAGGGCGGTGGGCTGTGAAATGCTGCCTTTGGGTTCTGGGCTCTCGTTCTCACTTACCAACCACTCATAGACCACCAGTATAACAGAGACACAGCCGTCACTTTTTACATTATGTGGTGAAAGTTCATTCTTATACTGGTTAGGGTAGGCGACTTAGTGAGTGTAATAAGAGCCCTGGACCCTCATTAAGGGTGTCCTTTTAACCAAATATAATTCCCCCGAGTGCCATCGTAACGCGAATATTTGTGTCTTTGCA